>JACXGI010007545.1:0-22051 GCA_016801175.1 Esox masquinongy
ACAACCCTCCCAACCATCTTCTCTGCTCTTCTGTCCCTTCATCTGCATCCACACCTACGCACTTTCTCTGAAGACACAGCAGCTGTGAAACCGTCTGTAGGTGTGACAACGGACTGGGGCTCAGTCAAGCCTGTTGGAGGAATTATAAAACAGTGTCTTTATTTACAGTATTCATCCCAGGCCCAGACACTTCTGGTTGAGAACGGTGACAGCATACATTATGGACAGTTGGGGAGTGACGAATTACAAGTACAGAAAAACAGTAATATTACCAATATTGTAATCGGATTACAGATAATTTTGAAAAAAAATAATGATTACTTTTGGATTACTTCAATTGAAAAAGTGTAGGTGCGCGAAATGATTGACATGTGCCATGCTTAATTTTTTTGTTTAACGTTTTAAAAACATTGTTATTTGAACTAAAATGATTGCAAAGGTGAGCGCGCATAACAAATTTAGTGACTGAAGAAGCGCTAGTTTAATTGGTGAAAACAGAGTGTGTATTTACGATAATATTAGCCGACCCATTTAAATGTGATTTTGTTATCTACTCGACGCATATTTCTCAGAACAATTATAGGCGATAGGCCTGCCTCGTGTTATAGGCTATATTTTTCAAGTTTCAAGCTTTGTTTGTCAAATGCACGGAACAACTCAGACAGGAAATGTTTTTGAAAATTAGGCAACTTTTTGTTAGATAGCTGTAACGTGGCGCTGCCTTCAAGATAAAACATTACATGGAATTTTAAAGATTAAGGGTGACAGGATCACGATATTTAAGGAGAAAGGGTGTGTTGGGAATAGGTTTGCTACCCGTCCCGTATAATACGGGATCGTACCGTATTGAAAAATAAAATGCACTGTCCCTTACAGAGTCAATACGGGACGCGATTTTTCCCGTATTTTCGTGCACACAGTACTCTAATGCCTGCACTACATTTTCACAAGCTTGGACTGACACGAAAAATAATAAAACCAAAAGAGTTTCATGAGACAAAGTGGAGAAGTATTCAATCCGAATTACGTTGTCACAACGTCATCGTTGCCCTGGTTATGGAGACTCAGACACGAGGTAACATCAGCAGTGCGGTTCTCCCAGATACACAAGTTGCCAGTCCTGTAGGCAGAAGACCCGCACTTTCCGCGCGCGAGCTGTGTGTGTATGTGTGAGAGAAAAGTAACCAATATCCCACTCTGTGGAAAGTCAAGTCACTTCTATTTTTATAGCACATTTAAAAACAACAGGATTTGGTCCAAAGTGCTTTACAGTCGAGGCAGAGGGATTAACAACTGCCTCAGTACAGGTAGGGTGGCTTGGGGTTAAACGCCCCTCTTCTGTAATTCTCCACAAAACCACCAAATGACGGCACATTTTATTTCCACACATTCCTTGGTTGCCACTATTCTTGTTCATCTAGAAAATGTTGTTGACTCATTTTAACTGAGCAAGTAATTCCACAAAAACGATTTTGACATAAATGTATTTTTTATCATTTAGAAAACATTGTAATGTGACGTGATGAAGTTAGACATCTACACTGATTTTTGATATGTCAATCGGAAGGCCTTAGTCTAAAGAGTCCACTTGTTCAGAGAAAAAATCTATTTTGGGGCAAAATGCCCCGGGGGGATTTTACCCCTGAGAATATATTGGTAAAATATAACAAAATTATAACAACAAATGTGCTGAAATATAACAAAGGTTCAAGATATATCCTAATATAAGTAGTTTTTAGTTTAATAGCTAGTTTACTGAGCATATATTAACATCTAATATAATAGTCCTATAGTATAATAGACTATAGTATAATAGACAATTGGCACTGATATAGAATGAATTGCTCAATATTACTGATTTAATGTTTTTAACTTAATACTTCTGCACAGGTAACAAAACATTTAAAAATATTCATCAAAAGTTATTTGAAATTGTAATAAATGTTATACATTTTGCCTTTGGATATTGGAATGTGCAATATCACGGTTAAAATTGTTTAAGTCACTTAAATACTGCTATTAAGATTGAGTTCTTTTCAGCGGTATAAATTACATTGATAGAATGTAATCCATTCTATCCAGGGGGCATTTTACCCCATATGGAGGGGCATTTTGAGCCAATAGTGGGGTAAAACACCCCATTTACATAATTTGGCATTTGATTAAGTTGCAATAAAATAAAATAATTCTGCCCAATACTTTTTCTCTAAATATATTTGTCTGACTATAGTCAATATGTTCATATAAAAATCTGACCAAACCTTGCTTTTTTGAGTCAGAAAATACAGATTTCCTTTAAGGGGGGGCGTTTTCCCCCAAATTACCCTATACATGCAGGAGCTAGAACAAACGTGTTGGACAGGCTTTTGATTTCCATGGGCAGGCATGTTTATCCTACATAACCAACACAGAATAGTAACTTCAGCACGAGGGATGGAAAGCAAATAATTTTTGTATGCATGTCTTGCAGAAGCTATATACTAGCAAAATACACAGCTGTCAATCAAATTCAAAAGTTTTTAGTAACTACATGTACAGTACTTACATATTCTTTGTAGCTTAGTGATCACTAGTAATCCAATTACGTTACTGAATTTGAGTAATCAAAAATGTACGTTAGTAATTAAAAATGCGGACAGGTAACATATAACTATAACCGATTACATTTAAAAAGTAACCTACCCAACCCTGTTTATGGAGTACACAAGACCAGTTGGTCAGTTCATTTGACTATCGGAAAACAAATGCAGAATATTTCAGATCGAGCCGAAATCTGACGCATTTACTGTGAATTTGAATCTCTGAAAATATTGCCTTTAAAAGCCTACAACTCACTTTTAGATTGAATCCAGGTGTTACTCCATCATACCTTGACCAGAATCAACAAGAGCAACCAATAGAACGTTTTTAATAGGACATTAAACATTTTTATGTTAAACTTGTTTTGTGTTTTTGCTAGATAACCTGCCATGTGTTGTACCT
This sequence comes from Esox masquinongy, assembly GCA_016801175.1. NCBI lineage: Eukaryota > Metazoa > Chordata > Actinopteri > Esociformes > Esocidae > Esox > Esox masquinongy. Next base: position 2,983 of record JACXGI010007545.1, read on the forward strand.
ATGTGTGAGGTTGAATTGTGCTTTCTTAACTTTCAAATATTTTGCATCAAAAAGATATGGCCGCTTCAGAACATCGGAGTAAGTGTTTGTTGATGACCACTTTCAGGAACCAGAGTGTTATGTCTTTGATGAATAATTTACATATGGAATTGTATTTCTATCTGAGGTATAATAGTGATTGTACTGATAAATTGCGCATATATAAACAACATATTACACATCAGTTTAAAATGGGAGGTACCAGACTGCATATTTAATTGTACCCACCTAGTTTCCAAGGTCTAAACCAGGTCCCAATTAGGAGAGAATGAAAACTAGGTGTTCAGCCCTCAAAGTCCTGAAATAAACAGCCTTGTTCCAAATCAAATGTTTATGTAAGAAGTTTTAGTATTAACCAACAGGGTTTCATATGGAGCCAAATTGAGCTCAACTGTATTGACTGTAAAAAAAGAAAAACGTAACTGAAATATTTCATAGTATGAAAAAACTAACTTCAATTGTATGAAAAAATAGATTCAAGAGTGGAAAAAGTGTATGCTAAAATCATTAAATGGATTTTCGCGTCCGATCTTAAAATGTCTTCTTTCAAACGTTTTTTCCACATTCACTTCTTATGATTACAATTTCTTCCCACCTTCATTCGAGTCATGTTTTCTCAAAACCTAGTTTTGAGCCTCTATTGGCGTGGGGGCGGGGCTTTATCTGGGCATTGAATTCTCGAACCCGATTAGTCATGAATTACACCATTATAAGGGGAAAATCAGCCTTTCCATGCACTGATTTCCCAATGCAACCTGTGGAGAGAATTTTAACAATTGTATAAACTAGGCTAAATGTGAAATAAAATACTGAATAAAATACTGTTATTCACAGGTCGCATCGACGTCACTTATGCTATGGTCACAGACATTGATGAAAGTTTAACATGTTCTGGAGGTACCATGTACCCCAACATAACCTCCCCCCAGAATAAGAGTGACAGGATCATAGAAAACACGGTTATCTCACGGAAGACGAAAACGTCGCTGGCTAAAACTGTTAATATCTACATTATAGTAAGCCTGAAAGAAAACAGTTTACGGTTATATTGCAACTGTTTCTGGTGGATTTTGGAAGTAGGCATCCGTGCGTGCGTTTTGGGTCAGGATAGACAAACACATATGCTGGTTTAACATACAGTAGTTACGTTAGAGTAAGCCTTAACTGAAACTGTATACAGCTATATTGCGACTGTTTCTGGCATGGAAAAGTTCATCTTCAGTCTCGCTAGCAATTGCTCAATTCTTATGATTATTCCTAGGAAGTTAGTAGATACTAGTAAGCCTATTACTGGCTAATAAGCTGTTAAAGCGGCCAGTGGCAAAAGCAATACAGTTCATAGACGCTATGGTGGAGATAAACTTAATAAGAAACGTTAGTCAGTTTAACACAATCCTCAATGGAGTCTAGCGACTGCTGAAATGTGTAATGCCGTGGCGTTGTGGTTAAAGACAGTGCCTCTCATGTGGAAGACCTAAGTCTGATTCTCTTGAGAGCAACAACATTTATTTATTATTTCTGGTAGATTCCACGATTCTCTCGTCTTTTCACTTGATGAAAAAGTTAGTTATCGTCGCCTTTATTGATAGTTACTGTATAATTGTCATTCACGAATGAAAGAAAAAAGTATGTTGTTTTGCCATAAAAGAAAAAAATAAGTTCCTATGCCATGAAATGAAATAGCTTTGGCAGACTGGTCCAGGTGCAAATGGATAATTCCTTATTCAATTAATTTTTTTTATGTAGATAACAAACAAAACTGTTTGGTTTATAGCGGTTATGTCCCAAAATCCAATTTCAAATCGTTTCTCGTTTATTGTGTCGAAACGAAAAATGAATTAGCAGAAAACAAGTTTTTCTGAAGATGTTTCATTGTTTACATTTCCGATTTTAACGGAGCAGTCACCAACCTGGTGTATTTCCGTATTCTCGTTATTCGTTTTATTCCAAAAACGGAATAATGAGAAAACAAATCGATTTTCACTATCTCTGCTTTTTTCTAATAACATCAAGCAATTCGTTTCTGCAAAGAGGGTGGGGTTCAATGTGAAATGCCTGTCATTGGCCAATTTTAAAGCTAAAACATAGGTCTACTTCCTTTCAAAATAAGAGTTTGAACTTCCAGGCACTCAAAACGGCTAACCACGAACAATATTACCATTCTGTTCCTAGATCACCGCCTCAAAATGTGGGACTGTGCCATGACTAAAATGAAAATGCCTTCAGCTGGGACTGTATCTCCCCTTTACTTTGAATAAATAAATACGTGGATTTAATGTTTATTCATTCAAATTGCAATGTATGTTTATAGTGATTAAGATCATAGGACTGCTGACAACATACACCGATCAGCCATAACATTATGACCACCAACAAGTAGATAACACTGATAATCTCGTTATCATGGCACCTGTCAGTGGGTGGGATATATTAGGCAGCAAGAGAACATTCTGTCCTCAAAGTTAACCTCTTCGATGTAAATGGACTAATATGATTTCAGCCATAACTGTCCTCCCAACACAACTGAACTGTACTGACTGTCAGTTAAACCGTTGCATGCAACAGCCAGCCAAGCTCCCCTTATCCCTCCAAAAAAATAAATAATAATAATACAGAAACTACAGCACATTGAAAGAGTATGGTAATAACTGTGGTTTGGGAGTTGTTTCTGTTTTTCAGGGAGGGGGTGTATCCATTGTAAAATACAGGGCCCTGGTGAAACAAAACCCTGATCTACTATTTTAATGATTCAGAGGTATAATGTACAAACAATGATCCCAATGAATCCTGTAATAGGTTATGTGTAATAACAACATGGTAGATTTCTATGCTGGTGAGTCACACCAAAGATTGGAAGGCACCGCTGGAAAGACAAGACTCTCAGCTTTCAGCAGACACCCTGGATACCCAGATAGGCCCTACTGTTCTCGTATAAGACTGAATTTAATTAAGTAACTGAGGTACCCCAGATATGGGGTACTTAAATTCAGGGAGTTAATGTGTTAAAAGCAGGAAAAATGTGCAAGCGTAAGGATCTGAGCGACTTTGACAAGGGCTAAATTGTGAAGGCTAGAAGACTGGGTCAGGGCATCTCCAAAACTGCAGCCCTTGTGGGGTGTTCCCGGTCTGCAGTGGTCAGTACCTATCAAACCTGGTCTAAGGAAGGAAAAGCAGTGAACCGGCATCAGGGTTATGGGCGGCCAAGACTCATGAATGCACATGGGGAGCAAAGGCTGGCCCGTGTGGTCCGATCCAACAGACGAGTTACTGTGGCTTAAATTGCTGAAAAAGTTAATGCTGGTACTGATAGAAAGGCGTCAGAACACACAGTGCATCACAATTTGTTGTGTATGGGGCTGCGTAGCCGCAGACCAGTCAGGGTGCCCATGCTGACCCCTGTCCACTGCCGAAAGCACCTAAAATGGTTCAGGAATGGTTTGAGGAACACAACAACGTGTTCAATGTGTTGACTTGACCTCCAAATTCCCCAGATCTCAATCCAATTGAGCCTCCGTGGGATGTGCTGGACAAACAAGTCCGATCCATGGAAGCCTTACCTCGCAATTTACAGGACTTAAAGGATCTGCTGCTAACGTCTTGGTGCCAGATACCACAGCACACCTTCAGAGGTCTAGTAGAGTCCATGCCTTGACGGGTCAGGGCTGTTTTGATGGCAAAAGGGGGACCTACACAATATTAAGCAGGTGGTCATAATGTTATGGCTGATTGGTGTATGTTACTAAGTTCCTGGTTATCAGTGCAACAATGAAACAATTGCTAACTATCAGAATGTAATGAGTGTCTCCTCTTAAAGTCTGGTTCCTTTATAGGTTTCTTCCTAGATTCCAACCATACTAGGGAGTTTTACTGTGCATCAACCATGTTGTTTGCTCTTGGGGTTTAGGCCAAGTATCTGTAACCAGGTTCAATCTGGGACAGTTAAAACGAGGCCAGGTACAGCAATAGATTAGTCCCAAAAAAATCCTTCCCTTTCAACAGTAATCTGACATGATTGACTTAAGAATTTCAAGAGAGGACTGCATGCAATAGCAGTGATCCATGTGTGTGTCTATAGCAGACACCTTTTAAGAATCACCATGCACCAGGAGACTGAACTGTAATTACAGCGCTCCATATCTAATAAAGCTCATTTTATGAAGATTCAAGAGACCTGTGGCAAGACAGCAGGGGAACAGAATATATTTGGCATGTCGACAGACAACAAATGAATGCCAATTTGTTTTTGCTGTAGTTTTTTTGTTTTACTTCTCTTTCTCAGGTATGTACGTTCCATCTTTATTGGGAATACAACCCTCATTTCTTTCAATTGCAAAAAAAAACTAAATCTCAGGATTATACACGAGCAATCAGTCAGGTAGAACTAAGTAGGTAAGGGTTGGAGTAATGGTGTGTGAAGGTAATATCACTGCATGCTACAAAGCAACTGCAGTACTGAGCAGAAGCAAATAAAATTATCCGTTTTGCTCACAGATTCAATAGGGCTCAATAGGTAAAGTAGTCCGTTTTAGGAAAATATGTTTGATTTGGTCTTACTGAGTGGGGAGGGTAGTACACATGTCTGCAGTAAAGCACTAGGATAAGACCTCAATTGGCAGCATGGATATTAAATAACCAGTAGGATTTCTTTGTGTTGATATTGGTTGGAAATAGTTTTAGCTATTAAATCAGTTTTATTCAAGTACAGCTGGTAAGACTAAATAAAGAAAGAGACAATCATCGGAACTTGTTATAGAATATGTTAAGGCATTACACTTCCACTATTAATAATATACTGTATTTCAAATAAATTGTATTAAGCTGGGTTGAAACCAATAACAAATAAATAATCTGCAAAATACATGGACAGTCATCTCAATATCACTCTGAGACAAGTTAATACGGGTCTAGATTTTCCGAAATTGTACGTGTGAGGAGCTGTCATGCAGGCAGGGGAAAGTGAAGATAAAATTGCTAACTTATAATTAAGGTATGTTTCTGAATATAATATATAACATGGCATAAATTACCCAAAACATTGATAAATCAGACAAACATGACAAAAGCAGAAATGTTTTATGTCCCAGTTTTGATCAAGTCGTCTTTTGGCTACAGTGTTTAGGACAAAAGTTACAATTCAGTTTAGAGGAAGAATTACTGTTAGGTGAGTAGTCTTGATATGCTTGCATAGAAAGTGCACATTAAGATGCAGACCAAATTAAAGAAAGGTTACAAAATAAAGGAAACCCTTAGTAAATGAGTGGAGGAAACTAACGAATGCAGATGCTTACATTGATACATTTTCCTGGCATGGTTTGGGTCCATGTGTCACCATAGAGCAAAGAGTAATCAGCTTCATCCCATGGTGAAATATTTATATCCTCATGGGAGGGGTCTCTTCCAGGATTACAATGCCCCCATTCACAGGGCACAAGGGTTAACTGAATGGTTTGATGAGTGATGAAAATCAAATGTGAAAATAGACATTTAGGAAAATTATGTGAAACACAAGATCTCATCCCAATTGAACACCTATGGGAGATTTTAGATTAACGTGTCACACAGCATTCTCCACCAACATTGTCAAAACACCAAATGAGGGAATATGTTTTGCAAGAATTGTGTTCAATCCACCTAGTAGAGTTAGAGACTTGTAGAACCTATGCAAAGCGCATTGAAGATGTTCTGGCGGCTTGTGGTTGCCCAACACCTGAGACACTTGAGGTTGGTGTTTCCTATCATTGGTCACCCACCTGTATAATAATATACAAGTTATCTTGACTAATATGTTGCTTATATTATGAGGCCAATTGTTTTATCACTTTTTTATTGTCTAATATGACTGAAAAGGTTTGGGAACCAATGTGGTAAGGTTTAGGGTTAGTAGTAGGATTACTAATAGTAGGCTTTTTTGGGGAAATCTATTTAGATAGTTAATTTAACATGCTTGTGTGTGTCTGTATGTCTGAGCGTATGTGTGAAAGTAGGCCTAGAAAGTAATATATTGGTCTTATTCATTTAAATCACTCAACATACTTTATTTCAATACTGTTGTTGTTGAATGCTGTCCTTGACTGAAAAAGTATACTATCCTCCTTTCCTGAGCACATACAATGGAATGACAACACCAGCATTGCTACATTTCACCTATTCAGAAAGAACTGACATAAGACAAAAAATATAGGTTACACTGATAGGATTACATTTTAGTGCTAAACATTTACACTGACATAAATAATAATTATGAAGAGATCAATGTATTGGATATAAGAGATTTCTATTTGGTATTCATTTATTAATAATTCAATGTTTGAATTGATTAGTTACAAGATTGTAGATGAAAACTATAAATGAGGTCCAACTCTTATTTTGAAAGGAAGTAGACCTATGTTTTAGCTTTAAAATTGGCCAATGACAGGCATTTCACATTGAACCCACCCTCTTTGCAGAAACGAAACATTAAACCGCTTAATGTTATTAGAAAAAAAGCAGATATAGTGAAAATCGATTTGTTTTCTCGTTATTCCGTTTTTGTAATAAAACGAATAACGAGAATACGGAAATACATCAGGTTGGTGACAGATCCGTTAAAATCGGAAATTTAAACAATGAAACATCTCCAGAAAAACTTGTTTTCTGCTAATTCATTTTTCGTTTCGACACAATAAACGAGAAACGATTTGAAATTGGATTTTGGGACATAACCGCTATAAACCAAACTGTTTTGTTTGTTATCTACATAAAAAATAAATCGAATAAGGAATTATCCATTTGCACCTGGACCCAATACAGCGCTCGTTTTCCGTTTTATGTTGTTTCAAGCTGTGAGTAAATACAGAACTAGACACTATTCGTTCTGTTTCTCACTTAGGATATTGGTAAACGAGCACTTGTCAAGGTAGGCGGGGAAAGAGGAGGGGCTGACGAACAGGGTGCGTTCATTTCGTTTACTTCGAGTGCAGATAGAAAACGTTATTGAAATGTTTTAGCTAATGTTGGGAAATCTAGCTAACTACTCACAGCCAGTTGAAAACATAATGATCATGTCTGTTTGTGGCTAGACAAGTTAGCTAACTGCGTGGCTATCGTAATGGACTGGTAATCGTCCTTCCAGCTAACTAGTTTTCATACCATGCATCCCAAATAGCACCTGCGTCCCAATTTAGGCACCCTATGGAGTGGACTGCTTATGACAAAGCTCATTTTAGGTATAAGCCCCCTTGTTTTACCTGTAGTTAATTCTCTTCAGCATCCTTTGCTATGTATATTGTACAGTATATCTAGGCCTGCATATCTCACATTGTTGTCCTCAGGTGCCGCTCTTAGACATGTTTAGTATGAGTACCTTGCTACAGGGCTGCTTGTCTCTCTCTCTCACCATCCTTATTTTAAACATCCTTATTCTAAACATGTTTTCATGTTTAGATAGAAAGATTCTGGGACTACGAGGTGAGATGGAAAAGCACACAATCTGAACAGGGTGTTAAGGATTGTATGAAACTTGTCATATGCTTGAAATCATCCAACTATTCCTGCTCATAGAGGCATGCTGTTTGAGCTGTGTTTCATTTGTTTCCATCTCTCTTTCTCCCTCTGTCAACCCTCAGGAACATCAGTCTTCATAATCAATATGGCAGTAGACGTATTTCTCTGACTATACCTAGTCCCTTCAGATCTAGCTTAGCCTTAGCTATGCCTTCTTGCTAGTCACTCACATAACTGAGAAAGTGCATCCTAGCATATACATTACCAATAAAAGCGTCCATCCTTTCAATGTAGTCAACTGGGGGGGACTGCCAGTTTCATTGCCTGATCTCTCCCGTTGACCTGGTTGATCAAGTGATCACAACTCTCAGAGTCATCAGGAGGGATCAGCCACTGAATTATACCGAAATTTACTTTTTTAAGGAGATTTCCTCAATGTCCCTGCCCAAGCTGGAACAGACACTTATATATAATCGCATTGAAACACAGTGAGACCTCTTTCCATCTCTATGGACATCGCCATTTAAGGCATCTCTAATTTTGTGTAATCAAGTGGGAAAAAGACTAGAAACTTAACCGGCTGATCCTTTCTGATGACCCGATTTATTCTGGTCAAACCAGGTTATTAGGATAGATGAAGTTGGAAGACCCACCTACTTTACAAAACTAAAATTATTTCCTTGCCTGCATTATCTTATACTTAGCCAGTTTGGAGTCGCCCAACCCACCTGAGATGTTGCTAAATTGCAGTTTCACAAGAAAATCCCCTATGCTGATTGTCTCCCCCTTCCCCAAACGAACCTAGCCTAATACACGCCATTCAATGGGAACCCCCTCAGCCACAACCACCAATGGCACGAACAGGTCTCAAATCCACGACCATAGTGATGCAGCTGCACTGATAAGTAGGCTGTATCAGAGAATTCTAAAAGAGAATGTGTCAGTCCATCCAACAACTGAATCTGATGTACAACTGGGGGTTGCAAAAAGACAATAGTTTACAAGAAACAAGAAAATCTACATCAGAAGGGCTGAACAGCCATACATTTTCAGTCAGGAACACATGGAAAAAGATAAATAAATACAAATACCCTTTCATAGTGCTGTCATACACGTACATAGTATGAAAAGAAACTACTGAACCAGTGAAAATCTATGATTGCATTTAATTATTTGTTGTATCAGCTCTATTAGCTACATTTCTATGTGCACATTTCAAGAGAAGCTTTGTCCAAAAGAATCAAAGATTATTTTACAACTATTGGCTAAAATGGACTTGTATAATTCATATTTTAGATAGATAAACTCACTTGACTGTTTCACTTCAAGAACACAGATTGTAAAGAAGCTAGGTAGGCAGAGTGAGGATATTCCTAGATCTAACCTTTTCCTAGATCTAACCTTTTCCTAGATCTAACCTTTTCCTAGATCTAACCTTTTCCATTTTTCACTTGACACTTAATCAACAGTTGTCTGTAACTTCCAGTCTTTACTAATGGGCTTAATGGGTGAATGATTATAAAATGGACGGGCACCAATTTCTTGATTTTTTTACACTATCAAAGAAACAGAAAGTATTTAACAATGAATCACCATTGTATTAAGCAGCACTGTATTGGCACACAACAATATTTATTAATATGGAATACATTTTGAGTCAAAGACAAATTTAATGTTACCTGCAGTTTAAAATACTGTCCTCTAAATAATTAGAAATTATGGTTTCTTTGAACATTTATTCAACGACCACATTGTGTCTCCACTTTCCTCATCTTAAATGCAGACATTATGGCCATGGTAGCAGTGACACTGCCAACAATTTGGGTCTCCACGTCTGCTGTTCAGTGTGGGCATTGGTCCAGCTGTCAAAGGCCTGGCAATGGGACTCACTTTTGGGCTAGAGGGACAAGACAGAGCAGATAATCACCTACATATGAGTTAGGGTAGAATAAAACTTTTGTCCATTCAGAGATTGACATATGCCTTTTGCATCACCTAACAAGTTAAACAGACTGGAATTAACCAACACGTTCGCTCTGCCTACTTTGAACTTTTGTGTATTATTTACACGTCAACTCAAAATCCAAAGCAGTGATTACTTCAGACAAAGTAACAGGTGAAATGTGTGTTTAAAGTATTGGGAAGGAGCCTGTGTCTTGACCACTGACCTGCTTCTTCCGTGGGAAGCAGAATGACCTGACAAGATGTTTATGGTTGGTTCTGATGGCAGGGAGGTGTTTATGGTGGGTTCTAGCTTTGCAGAAGGAGGGTGTGTGTTAAGGACACAGTCCATGGGAACTGGGTTGACAGCTACACTCAGTCTTAACTCCCAAACTGGCCGCGTGGAGCTGGGAGTGGAAGGTAGTCAGTATTAGGGTTGTAGGGATGCCAGTGCTGGGTTAGCAGTAGGAGTGCTACACATGGGTGGATAGGTCAGTAGGCTACCTTTTACTGGGGTCATGTCAATTCAGCTCTCCTCTCTGCCAGACTACCTTCAAACACACACACGTGCACACACCCACCCACACAACATCCCGTCAGTGTTATCACTTCACACATTCCAAATTGAACGGTTGCTTTTGTTTGTCCCAGTTCATTCTATAAAACGTTTAATAGTGTTTACGGCTTACTTCCAATGGTAAAGCTACATAATCTATTAGATAGCTATGTGTGCCCAGCAAATTCATATTGGCTGGCTGCATTAACATTATCAAGTCACTCACCTAACTAGTTTTTTCAGCCATAAACATAAGTAATTATTTTGCCACAAATTTAAGGGAAACTCATCTAACTAGCCAGCCAGCTAAGTCTGGTCCACAAGTCGAGAGCAATTAGAAGATGCAGGAAGTTAGCCAGGTATAGGTAATTAACGTCCATGTCAGCTAGCGAGCTTGATGCACTTGATTAAACCAAAATAAACAGACCCTGTTCCTCAGGAACTCCTCTTTCCCCGCCTAGAACTCCTCTTTCCCCGCCTACCTTGGCAAGTGCTGATTTTCAATATCCTAAGTGAGAAACTGAGAGCGAATAATGTGATTTCTGTAAATTTCTCCCAGCTTGAAATAACAGAAAACGGAAAACGAGCGCTATTTGTCCTCTGTCACGTTGTTGACTGTGGGATAACCAATGAACGAATCGTACACGGATCGTTTTGCTTTTGGAAACCAGCTTAAAGATTTGTGGTTGACATACTAAGCCTAGTGGAGTGGTTCTGTGTTGTATCCTGATTTGTCCACTAGATGGAAGTTTTCTGTTCTAATTGGTGTAATAGTAAGTACAGAGCACTTTGGGGCTCATGGGAGAAAGGATGGCTAATCTGATCCCTGAACTTTTAATCTGTGCCCTCAATTTTTTCATTCATTTCCACAGATCTCATCTGTTGGATAAACATTTGAAGAGGGATTGATTACTAATTGTGTAGTGTTCTTGTGTAGCATTTGTATTACAAAATGTGGTGTAATATGTTTGTATACATAAACTGACAAATACCCCACCAGATACGCTACAGTGGGTTTCTTCACTGAAACCAAACCAAATGTAATAGATAATTTAACCATGTAATGAGTAACGCTAAGTAATGGAATGCTCTGTAACAAAAGATTAGACATAAAGCAAGTCTAGCCTAAAAATGAAAGATTAATAACACCATCACAGCACCTATTCTCTTTCTAAACCTCACCACTGTAATGTAAGAATATGAATACTTTAATAGAGTATAAATTATATTTAGTCTTTTGTACTTACATTATTTGTAATCATTTGTAATTTGTATTACATGTATTTTAATTGCTTGTAATAATCAACAGAATGTCATCTCATCTGTCATGTGATGGTCTTTATGGACCCCTGGAGGTGTAGCAGAGCAATGCTTGAGCAATAGCTAATAGGATCCTAAAAAAACTAAACCTTCAGACTCAAATCTGTTTTTGAAATATAAAAAATATTCTTCATGTTTTGAGTTTTAAATCCCACCCATCCCCATAGGCTGTCCCCCTCATCCCCCACCCCCACAGGCTTTCCCCCCAAATAAACAATTAATAAAAAACCCAAATAAACATATACAATTTTAGGATGGGTACGTCAGACTTGCGTTTGAAAAATAAAGGCAGGCGATGTGATATCTTGCTTCATTGAAAAACAGTGTTTTGCATGATGCTGGTATAAAAAAAAGCATCAAATAACATTTTAGTTAATTTAAAAACAAATGTCTGACAGGCTCATGGGCAAAGTTAGCATTGAATACCATTTGGTGTTTTTGAAATTTTCAGAACACTATATTTTTATTATATGACCATACGTATGAATACTATGTGAATTCACATTACATTCAGAATGCCTAGAAATATTGCTAAACATTAACTCAAAATACAGATGGGTGAATTAAAGAAAAAAACAATGTCTCGTTAAGGTGTTGGGCCACCAGCCTCCAGAACAGCTTCGATGTGTCTTGTCATAGATTCTGAGTCTATAGATTCTATGAGTCTACAGATTCTATGAGTCTATAGATTCTATGAGTCTATGGAACTCTACTGGAGGGATGGAACACTGTTCATCCAAAAGATATTCCCTCATCTGGTGTTTTGATGATGGTGGCAGGAAAACACTGTCTAACATGGCAGTCCAAAATCTCCCATAGGTGTTTAACAGGGTTAAGATTCACATCATTTTTATACTCTTGAAACCATTCATTGAACCCTCGTGCCCTGTGGATGGGAGCACTGTCATCCTGGAAGAGACCCAATAATGAACCCTCTTTTAAAGTCACTTCGATCCTGTCCTCCTGCCATCTTGATCCAAAATTGAGGTCAACTGGACCTACCCAATATTTTTATACATGTCACAGCATGATATGATGTTAATTGTCTAATTGTATCATTCAGTACACCTGTATGGAAGCAACTGCACTCGTTAACTTTCTCCGCTCGTTCATTTTTCCCTTTAATTTGTCACCCTTCTGTATTTCCCAATACCATTACTCCCTTAGAGTTTTGGAAAACAAAACATTTTAGTTGCAAAGCATTCAGCAGAACATATCAAACACACTCAATGTACAACACTTAAAATTCACAAGTTCAATTTTAAAACAGCGTTTGATCATACTGCCCTGGTCAGTCAGGAAGAGCTGCCTAACATGCAGGGCCGGCCCTAGGCATAAGCGACATAGGCAGTTGCTTAGGGCCCCCGACCGCTACGGGGCCCCAGACTGCTAGTGAGCCCCGGACCACTAGGGGAAAAGGGGCCCAAAAATCATATTTTGCTTAGGGCCCCCAATAAGCTAGTCATGGCACTACCAACATGTAGTCTGTCAGGGGGCCACAAGAAAAAGTTTTTACCTTAAACATAACATTCACGCATACTAAAAAACTGACCATAGATGTCTGTAAACATCAGGAAACTTGTTGGAGTTACCGACAAGACCATAATCAGCAATAGGACATTACAAAACTGGGGAGAAAAATAGGGGTAAAATCCACCAAACAATATAATAAACAGTAAGAGCACTTTCTCAATTTGACTGCTGGAGGGCAGCAAGTGGTGAATCCCAAGCAACAGTTTCAAAATGGAAATTCTAGGGCATCAGCATCAAACTGGAGAACCGCTGACATTAAACTCACAGTTAATCAGAGCGAGGATCTCTACATGCACCAGAATGTAGTGAGAAATATACAGAAGGCTGACAACTAAAGCCTCTGCTGAGCAACTCCCCTCAAAAACATACTTCTTTCACAGTGCAGTAGACCTTTACTCTTCAGGATGTAGAGAACTACAGCTCCAACAATCAATACAACAAGACCACCAAACCCCCAGCCCCTCCACTCAGGACTGGCACGTCTCAGGAAATGGCTCAGGAAACATTCGATCTGAAACACAGAAGCCATATAGAACCCTTACAAAAGCCTCTAGTACAGTGTTTCTCAACGGGGGCGGTACCGCCCCCCAGGGGCCATTCAGAGGAGGACGCTGGAAGCAATATTTTGGAAAGAGGGGCGTTGAGGTGCCTTTGGAACGGCGTTTGTTTTAAGGCGAGTTTACACCGAAGATTCACAACAATACGAGTTTAATGGTTCACCTACTTGCAAAAAACTGTGGTCTACGACATTAAAACCTGCCAGTTTACACCACTTCTTGTCTTCAGTGTTTCTGTCAGCTTCTTGTGGCGCAGCACTGTGCTGCCTTCACAGGAACGGGACATCAGAGTATCATCTATAAAATTTCACCCACATGGCGTTTACTGTGTAAACCCTAGACAACGGACATTCGTCTTTCTTCGTATTACCTGTGGATGAATTAAAAGCGTTAATTTAAAAAGTGTTAATTTATTAAAAGCGTTAATTTCTCTGAGGGATACACTGTGAATGCCTTGTTATCGCAGTGGTTAAACATTTACAAGAGGGATATTCCACTGTTTTGTTGTGAACTTTAAAGTTTTCATTACACATTAACATCATTCATATTTAATAAGTCTATGAATAAAAGAAAAAGTGAAAGCACAAAACATGGAACATGAAAGAAGTTTATTTTGTCTAGAATGGCACAAAAAGAAAATACTCCATGCAAAAATTTGCTAACTTAGTTCTGCCATAATTTAAATAAGTTACACTACGTAATAATGTGGCCCATGCAAAATTGATACATTCGTAATACTTTCGTGCGATTTGTTTTTTATACTTTTTGCAACGCTAGCAGGCAACATATCATAAAACACATGTTGTCAGTATTGAATTGAATACCTTAGTTATGGCTTCATACTTTCTCCAACCAATGTATAACTACCAATGTGTTTATTGTGTGAACAAGTTTTTTCAAATGTATAGAAATAAAATATATTAATTCTAATAACCACCTTTGTCAACTACGGGAAATGGGTAACTGCCTCCTGCCTTTGCTCTCCCTGTACAGATCCAGCCTGGAGGTCAGACTGTGGATGATGGCCTTGCGCTGAACAAAAGTAACACCATTTCCTTGGAGCTTTATTGTGACTTTGTTCATTTTTTCTAAAAAGTCTGTGAGGTACGTGATGTCACAGCGGCTGAACACCTGTTCTGCACCAGAAAATCCACAACGGTGTCAAACAGCCCACAGAAACAAGCAAGGCAGTTTCCCTTTGAGAGCCAGTAGACATCAGTGTGGAGAAGACGCTCAAACGTGCCGTGGTTTTCCTGGCACAGCTGTTGGAACAGTCTGTCAATCAGGGCAGGGGCTTTTATTTTGTTAACTGCCTTGACTGCAACATTGAGAGACTTGTGGAGAGCTGGATTTTTACATTTGGCCACAAGATTGTGGCGGTGCAGGACTCAATGTGGGACCTGCTCCTTCAGCAGAGCAGTGAAGCCGTGGTACCTGCCAACCATGGAGGAGAAAACTATTCTATACGCCGCAGTGAATGTATGGTAGGAAATGTTCAGGTGACCCTATAGAGTGATTATATGCAAAGAAATCAAGGGGCACTGTGTATTTGCAATTGTTGCTGGCATTTTACTCCACCCATACCATTGGCCACATTCCAAATTGCTGAATAGCCTTCAACTTAGATCCATTATTCATTTTGTTAATGGAGGTGATAATCACTACTTGGTGATTACTTAACAATTCAGCCAATGATCTAATGTAGTTGTCAATGACTTATATTAACCGGTCATTAGCCTGTCGTACCACCATTAGAGATGTAGGTGAGCCCAAAAGACTGTTTACAGTTTTATACGTTTTAGATTAGCAAAATAATTTTTACAACAAAATCACATCATAACCAATTTCCAACTATTACATAGTAGAACAAGTTCAACTTCATCAACTCTATTAGAAGGATATATTGTATTACAACTACATTCCAGCCATAGCTTAATTTGAGAAAAAAAGTATTTGTCCTTATATTGAAAGATACGTTTCATTTGAGAAGTAGGAAGGCTTGTATTGTATATGAGAACTCAGTACGGTTTGTGGACTGTAGAGAAAATAATAACCCTTTATAATCTTCATGCTTGGGTAGAGACATTGTCTCAGAGCCCCGATGGTCCAGTACCTCCTGCCAGACAGTAACAGGGCAAATGTCTTGGATGTCCTTATGTAAGATTAGGGTCAGGATATTAGCACCTGAAATACAACAAACACTCTGAGAGCCATAGTGCAAGTGCACATTATTGCATGATCACATTATTGCAGCCTAACCTTCTTGTAATAATGTACAGGCAAGAATTTTTTCATGGCGTTCACCATCTGCTGAATATGTTCTGACATTAATGCAATAACCTTTTTTCTGATAATTCATATAAAATAGAACATCTCATGTTGTTTTGAATGAATTCATTAATGTTATCTCCAAATAAGACTGCTTTAGCGAACAAACACCCATAAGGACCACAACTACTTCCATCTTCCTGAGTTTTGAAATTCCCACAACGATGATAAAATTCATATTTCAGAACAATGTCCACAACCTTTGCATGTAAAGCCAAATACTGTCTTAATTTTATACTTAATACTTAATTTTAAAAGACTACTGCAATTTTAACCCTTCCGTTCCTCACTCAAAAATGTCCTTTTTAAGAAAAAGGTGCAGTGGTCACTTAATTTATTTCCAGAGCTGTATATCTTCTTGTACTGAGTAATCATTTGATCAAGTTGTCAATTTTTAGTGATTAATAGTGACATACAGATGTTAGCTAGCATGTCGTTAACAAACATTTCTGAAATGTCAGTGGAAATATTAATAATCAATTAATAGAAAATACGCCCCTATTATCAGCCACCTTACTATTTTGTTCAGTAATGTTTTATTTCCTTTTTATTTGTGTTACAAATGACAGATCATAGTCTTCTCTCAAGTGTTTACTCGAAAGGTTTAGCTACCTTTCATGCCTTCTGGTGAAGGAAAATAGTCATTACATCTGATCACTTTGATATGACATGATGTGTGGTCTGTCGTGCAAGTCGAATTTTACGATTAGCAAAAACAATTTCCATACATGACATTTTTTAAATCTCAGTAGAATTTATCTCTATCTCTATCTCGCTATATCTGTCTCCAACCAAAAGAAACAGCCGATAATATAGGGGGGTGTTAGCTACTTAACTGTCAATACTATTGCCTGTTTGTTGTTACGTGAATGCTCTCAACTAAAACTTCTGAAATGAAACACAATGAGTTATAAGTATAGTTTTAATAAGTTATTATTCAAAGTATGATGTGAAAAAAGTGAATAATGTATGTTTTTATGTCATGCATGCTTTTTTTCTTATCAGCAATTCGAGTTGTTTATTTGTAATCTCCAAATCCTCCTAGCTATTTCACTCAATGGCCTTTGTGCCCTGGCATGTGGCCTATGTGCCCTAAACATTTTAGTGGTCAGGTGACTGATGGCCACTCCAGAACCTTCACCTTTTTCTGAGGCAGGACCACTGGAGGGTCAACTTGGCCTTGTGTTTATGGTCATTGTTGTGCTGGAAAGTCCAAGGGCTTCCCATGCGCAGCTTTTGTGCAGAAGAATGGAAATTGTCTGCCAGTATTTTCTGATAACATGCACCATTCATCTTGCCATAAATTTTCACAAGATTCCCTGTGCCTTTAGAGCTCACACACCCCCAAAACATCAGTGAGCCACCACCATGCTTCACAGTGGGGTTGGTATTCTGCTCACTATAGGCCTTGTTGACACCTCTCCAAACATAGCGCTTATGGTTGTGACCATAAAGCTCTATTTTGGTCTCGTCACTCCAAACTACAGTGTGCCAGAATCTGTGAGGCGTGTCAAGGTGTTGTCTGGCATATTGTAACTGGGCTTTTTTGTGGCATTGGCGCAGTAAAGGCTTCTTTCTGGCAACTCGACCATGCAGCTCATTTTTGTTCAAGTATCATCGTATTGTGCTTCTTGAAACAACCACACTGTCTTTTTCCAGAGCAGACTATATTTGTCCTGAGGTTACCTGTGGGTTTTTCTCTGTATGCCGGACAATTCTTCTGGCAGTTTTGGCTGAAATCTTTCTTGGACTACCTGACCTTGGCTTGGTATCAAGAACTCCTCAAATTTTCCACTTC
The DNA here is from genome assembly GCA_016801175.1 of Esox masquinongy. Classification (NCBI taxonomy): domain Eukaryota; kingdom Metazoa; phylum Chordata; class Actinopteri; order Esociformes; family Esocidae; genus Esox; species Esox masquinongy. Next base: position 20,537 of record JACXGI010007545.1, read on the forward strand.
TTAATAAGTGATTGAACAGTACTGAATGGCATTTGCAAGGCTTTGAGGTGGCAGTGGGGTGGTCCTGCGACAAATTGTAGAAAATTAATTTATTATTATCCTTATTTATTCATTATTTTAATAGAAGGGTTTTGTACTCTGAATGCTGGATCAATTACATATACTGAAAAACGTGTCTCTCTCTCTGTCTCCAACTTATAAGGCCAGTATCTGTATTCAGGGGCAGGGATGAATGGAATGTCGGCTGAGCAGGGCCTTGGCTCCTTTTAGCAGTAAGAGAAACAGGCCTCTGCCTGTGCCATAAAACTGCCATAAGAAACTGTTCTCTAGGAGGAAGCTCTTGAACAGCAGGGGGTTATTATTACTCACATCCTACAGGTGAACAGAGCTCTATTCCTTATTGGAAAGAGCATAGTTAACTTAAGTCCCCATATAGTAACTATCCAGATTGATATATCTCAGCCTTTGACCGGGTTGTCAGGGCAACTGACATTCTATGATTCTCTGTGCCTCTTGGAGCCATCTGAGTGCAACCTTGCATTTTTAGACTACCCCATAGTGGCGACTATTCCTTGTATGTACATTCTGCAAATGCTAATTCCGTCATCTGTACTGTTGGAAGAGAATATAAGCTTGAAACTTGAAATGCACAATCAGAACAATCTGTCATGACGTTACTCTGTGTTGGTCTCTGTACTTGTACTCTTTTTGTCATGATCCTTGTTCCCGTGGATCCACAAAATTAAACTTGAAATAATCAACTGTTATACCAGACTCTGAGAAGTTTTTATTTTAATAAATCGTGAACATTTTCCATCTTCCACAAAAAGAGTACAAGTACCGAGACCAACACAGAGTAAGGCAGGCAAATCAACAACAATAAACAAATTTGGGTTCCAGGTGATGGATTTGCTGAGATTAGTCTTGAATAAAAACATTTATTATAAAAACATTTTTTATTCAAGACTAAAATATTTTGAAATTCAATTTTAAAACCAAACATGCACTGTTTTCTTCATACATGCAATGTGGACAATCTGGATGTTCAACTTAATAGTTTAGTATGTACGTGAAGTAATGATTTTACTCTGCTTGTGCTTTTCAGATGACATCTTTCCTCAATGGTGGATCAGTTTTTGAACAGTAATTGTCAGTGGTATATCGGCAATTTGTGGTGTAGCTGTAGTCTGCATCCTGAAGAAAAATGGGAATCTGCAATGGGTGAAAAATAGGTCATGACAGCTTGTATCCACAAAGCAGCACAGAAAAGGATTCTTTGAATCCTGTCTCTGATCTGTTGATACAGAAGAGGTTCTTTGAATCTTGTCTCTAATCTGGTGATACAGAAGAGGTTCTTTGAATCCTGTCTTTGATCTGGTGATACAGAAGAGGTTGTTTGAATCCTGTCTCTGATCTGGTGATACAGAAGAGGTTCTTTGAATCCTGTCTCTGATTTGGTGATACAGAAGAGGTTCTTTGAATCCTGTCTTTGATCTGGTGATACAGAAGAGGTTA
>JACXGI010007545.1:22151-36749 GCA_016801175.1 Esox masquinongy
TTTGAATCCTGTCTCTGATCTGGTGATACAGAAGAGGTTCTTTGAATCCTGTCTCTGATTTGGTGATACAGAAGAGGTTCTTTGAATCCTGTCTTTGATCTGGTGATACAGAAGAGGTTCTTTGAATCCTGTCTCTGATCTGGTGATACAGAAGAGGTTCTTTGAATCCTGTCTCTGATCTGGTGATACAGAAGAGGTTCTTTGAATCCTGTCTCTGATCTGGTGATACAGAAGAGGTTCTTTGAATCCTGTCTCTGATCTGGTGATACAGAAAAGGTTCTTTGAATCCTGTCTCTGATCTGGTGATACAAAAAAGGTTCTTTGAATCCTGTCTTTGATCCGGTGATACAGAAGAGGTTCTTTGAATCCTGTCTTTGATCCGGTGATACAGTTGAGGTTTGTCAACCCTGATCTTCCCACAGTAGGCCCATGTTTGGAAACGCAAACATGGACACATCATTGCATTCTGTTTTCATTTACATTATACATAGCGTCCCAATTTTTTTGGAAATGGGGTTGTAGCTTGAAATGTATACACGTGCATCATAATGTCCATAATAACATATTTTTCAAATGGCAAAGTAGCACCTTTCCTCTGTTTCTGGACATTTTACGCCTGTAGTTGGACCCACAAGTGCTGATGCTCTAGATACGGAACTAGTCTAAAGAAGGCCAGTTTTATTGCTTTAATAAACAGATTTCAGAGGTACTAACATAATTACAAAAGGGTTTTCTAATTATCAGTTAGCCTTGATAAAATGATAAACTTGGATTAGCAAACATAACATGTCCACTGAAACACAGGACTGGTGGTTGCTGATAATGGGCCTCTGTACGCCTATGTAGATATTCTTTAAAAAATCTGCTGTTTCCAGCTACAAGTCATTTCCAACATTAACATTAATGTCATATTAATGTTGACATTTTTTTTGCTTTTCTTTCAAAAACCAGGACATTTCTAAGTGACCCCAAACTTTTGAATGGTAGTGTATATTATTTTTATCTGATAGATCTTTTATTTATTTAATATTATTATTTGCTTTTTTTTTGTTATGCAGAGATTATTCATTTGTTGCAGACTGCATTTTTAAATATTCCCCATCCTCCCCAACACTCACTCCAGTGTCACAAGTTCAAATCCAACCAGAGGTGATTATTTTTTGTAACCATAACCCAAACCTTAACCCCTGTACTGTGATACCTACATTAACCAAATGTTGACCTAACCTCTTTTGTTTTATATCCTTAACCCTAAACTTAACCCCAGTACTGTGATACCTAATGTTAACCAAATACTGACCTAACCCCTAACAAAGAAATTGTTTTATTTTACAGGTAATTCATTTCCTGAAGTAGAACAGTAAGTCTGTAAAATCTTTAAATTGTTGTCTGGTAACATTTAGTCCTTACCCCTCTATATGAATACTGAACTGATTCATATACAGGGGTGTATGAAAATTGTGAGATCATACATTAAATTGTAACACATTGGACTGAGTGCTGTAAAAAAATCAAAAGGTGCTTCAACAAAGTATTAGTTTAAGGGTGTGCACACTTATGCAACCAGGTTATTGTTAGTTTTTTATTTTTTATTTTTCCCCCTCAAAGATTTCAGTTTGTTTTTCAATTCAATTTTTCACGTTATAGGTCACATTAAAGGTGGAAATAATTTCTGACATGATTTATCTTTGTCTCATTCTTTTACATCACACGAACCTGGCATTTTAACAGGGGTGTGTAGACTTTTTATATCCACTGTATATCTTACAAATGCTTGTGTGCACATACGATACAATTACAAAATAGTGAGAAAATATTCACTAAATGTAGTTTATGCACGACCATTAGAAACCAACAGCAATAAATGTATTACCAAGGTTTGTGGGCTATCCATTAGCATGACTTAATGGATAGACCCTTATTGTAAAGTATAAAACATATGGGTAGTTTTTAATGGGTAAATAATGTTTGTAGAGTCTTCATTAGCGTGACTTAATAGTAGTCCAGCATTAGTTAAAGGCATTTGTGTCCCTTGTTGTAAAGTGTAAACCATATGGCTAGTAAAAATTACACCTAAACAGAACCAAAGTTATACACTTCATTCACACAAATTCATTATTTATAATGAAATACATACAGAGGGACCTGTTGGCAAAAATACTTTAATTAAAGATGCACAATTTGCTCTCACTCTTCTTCTGTGTGTGTGTGTGTGTGTGTGTGTGTGTGTGTGTGTGTGTGTGTGTGCGTGTGTCTGTGTGTTGTGACAGAGAGGGAGTGAGAAGAGATAGTGAAAACAAAAGGGAGCGAATCAGGAGAAGATAACACCAAAAGAGTTATTAAACTATTTTGAAAATGATTATTTGATTACATCAGTTTTTATATTCTCTTATGTAAAAATTCAGATTATATTGTGCACAAACTAAGTGACAATACAGATGAAAAAAAGGAGATCCACAGCATTATGCAGATACTATAATGTTAGCCATAATGTACATAAATGTCAGTGCCATGTATATACAGTCTGGAATAAAAACTATTCAACCAGGCCACACCCCCAACCCCACCCCTCCTCCCCCAAGGAGTTAATGCCTTGGTCTGTGCTGGAAACCCTGTATGACACACAATGTATGACATCTCTTTGTTCTGGTTAATTGGGGGAATAATAAGTGGCAATTTACAGACTTTCAAGAGTGATCTCGCTTCAATCACAGAGAGAAATAATAGCTCAAAAAAGGCCATAATTATATTCAAAGTGTCTCTTTAAGGCTTCTCCCTGGCAGTGAAGGCTTGAACCGGGCTGAGGGCAAAGCACTGTGTTTGGTTGAAGGACACTAACTACAGGCTGTTCATCATGGTCATTCTCTCCATTTCTTGGCTCACTGAAATTACATGAAATATGAAAGAGATACAGACACACAAGTTGTGATCGGGTAGTGCATCTTCACAACATGCATTACCTTTTGGTAACTACCTTTTTCACAACATGTTAACAATGTAATTAGCCATCACAGCCTCAAGCCAGTTAGCTTCTCTTGTGACTTGCACTTAACGTTAGCTAGACAGCTAACATAAGCTAACTTGCTGTTTACATAGCTGCTTAACTTAGTTACAGAGCTTTTATTCAAAACTAATATTATATAGTTAGTTTATAGCAAATACCCACACGATGGACCCAAACTGAGGCTCTTAATACCCATGTAAGAGCAGGGGTCAGGCCAGCTGACCAATCAGGACCTAGAAACAATGCTCAGGGCGAGGGTCAATGGCCAATCACTGATTGGCTGGGTTGCAGTTTGACCATCTGTTACTGAGGGGTGGAAACCAGACACCGATTAAATATGTTGTAATGTCTCCTAATGTCCACAAGGTGGAGATGTTGTACACTTCAACCTAAATGTGCGTTCTGGCTTAAATGTGTACAGGCTTAAATAGATAAAACTATTGGAACATAAATAATACAATATTATTTCCTCCTCCTGAAATGAGTCCAATAACAAATAAATTCATACTATCAGGCAGGTGTGATAGTTTGCAATAAACAGGTAAGCAACAGGACAAATGACAATACTTAATAGCAGAGTGGCTAAACATTAATGAAGGATGCAGTAGGATTTCCCTTCTGTTTATCAAATTGGGTTAATTGGGTTGATGAGTAACGGATTGCATTTAATCAATTACAATCAGATTACAAATCACTTTCGTCATCAATGAAGAATATTCATCTGAGAAGCACTGTGATAATTGTAGGCTATGGCGGTACATTTCGTCTCAATATATCCTACACTTTAAGCTGGAATAAAGACAAATATGTACTATTTGTCTGTTTAAGACAAATAGCCTTAAACACATACAAATAAAAAGTTAAATGGTCAATTATGATTATTTATTTTTCAACGATAGGAGGGATTCATAGGTTAGAATTTCATGCTTGTTTTATGGAATTAATTAATTGCATCATCCAAGTCAGGAGTGTCCTGAAGTTGAGGCATTCAGCAGGGGATCAAATAATTTTTTTCTTCACTGTATACTCACTCACACTGTTTGCAAATTTGTTCATGTTCTGTTTTGATGAAAACAGTTGAAATGAACACTTTTCTACTTTGTTACACCTTGGTGACATTATTGTGTTATGTAGTAAAATATACCCAATGTCGTCATACTTTTTTCAGAAAGTGCTTCCTGTTCAAAGACAATGCTTAGATATTATACTTATCAGGTCCTACTAATCCCAAATAGCTGAGAGAATTTAAAAATGCATATATTATCAAAGCTCAGGTCTTAGGAAGTTAAGTTACCACTGGTACTCGCTTTCAGGACAATGGTAGTCATTGTCACACAAATTATAAGCTGTTACTAAATATTTCACATCAAATTTCCTTTGTTTAGACCAATGTTTCTCAACCCCTGTCACACCTGATTCAAATGATCAGCTTATTATCAGGTCCTTCATGAGCTACATCAGGTATGTTAGGGCAGGAAGATATCTAAAACATGCAGGGCAGGGGGGTGTCCAGGAGCAGGGTTGAGAAACACTGGTTTAGACATTTTGTGAAAACAGAGGGAGAGTGAAAATCTGCACTATTATAAAATATTAAGAGATATGGTAATTATCGGTACGGTGTGCTGGGTCAAAGGTTAAACCACATGAGAAAACAACTATATAACACCCGCTGGTTTTCACTCAGCAGGTTTTTAGACAGCAGTGAATCTGTCATTGATTCTCTTCCTCAGCATACATTTAGGCAGAACTTCACCCAAATCATCACTAGGGCTGCTGACAAAAACAAATGCATTCTCTTTGTTGCTGAAATGCCTTTTGAATACCTCTCATCAGTGGCGGTTTTAGTGATTTGGGGGCCCTAGGCAGAGACTGGATGAGGCCCAAACATACATTTTTTTTTTACCTTATTGTCCTTATCAAAGCCATACAGCAATGTTTTGAACATACCTTCTTTATTGTTGAATGGAACTGCCACTTCCCAAGACATTTGCATTGCTGCCCTTTTCAGTAAAGTAAATTATTTAGTTCAAAAATAATTATCTGAAGAGTATATATTGCCTTATAAGCTACAACTACAGTGAAGCACAAAGCATATAGCCATTTTGTTCAAGTGTACAGTTTCTTTATACTTTCCTTTTCTCACTATGCTGCACATTTCCCTTATTTGTCAGCTGGGAGGGCCACATATACCTGGATCAGACATTATATTCTGTGTCTCTACACTGTCAGAGCTTTCTTGGGGATCCAGTGGAGTGTAAATGCCAACATTGCTCATTTGTGATCAGTAGCACTGTCGCTTATCGCGATCACCTCCATAATCAATATTGGCATCATTGTAATCAAAACGTGTGATGTTAGAAGAATGACATGATGGAATTGAATCAATGTCTTCTTGACGTCTGTCTCGTGTCCGTTCGTGATGGTCCAGGTTAGGGATAGTGCTTTTCTATGTGACTGTTAAACCATCACATTCAGTAATATTTGCAGCTGCTAAGCTATACACGTTTATGACACAAGTAGTATTTACTCCTGATACGGATTCTAGGTCATGCTATCATGTTTCCTTTTTTTCTATCCTACTCACATAGGAGACTTTTATATTTTAAAGTAATTAAAAATGGTGCTTAGGGCCCCAAAATGCTAGAGCCAGCACTGGAGAAGGGGTCTCTCTCTCTCAATAAAATAACATATTAGATGGCATGATTTAATTTGAGTGTCATTTTGAGTAACACAATCAGATCTTAGGACAAAAAAAATAATTATCTAAAAACATAATGTATGTTTTTAAAATTGTATTTCAGTTTAAATTTTCACGGGGCCCTGGGGCTTCTGGGACCAAAGACGTCTGCCTACCTTGCCTAATGGTTGCAACCTCCACTCTCAGATTTCAGAAATGAAAAGTGGTAAAATGATTCATGGCATGGTCAATAGGTATGGAATTGACCTTTGACATCAGAACCTAGACCTCCTATTTTGCCGGCCATATCACTACAATACACAATAAAATAAACAACATATAACAATATTGCACAATAGCTAATTACAATGCTTAAAAAACACCTCAGTTAAGAAAAACAAAAGCAACGGTCTCTAAGGCTGAAAGAAACATTTTTAGGGAGGATGTCACGATTGGTCTTGGTACTGTATATAAAATTACAATTACAACCAGACTGGTCTTGTACTGTATATAAACCTACAACAAATACCAGACTGGTCTTGGTCCTGTATTAAAACCTAAAACTACTACCAGACTGGTATTGGTAATGTATATAAAACTAAAATTACAACCAGACTGGTTTTGGTACTGTATATAAACCTACAACTACTACCAGACTGGTCTTGGTACTGTATATAAACCTACAACTACTACCAGACTGGTCTTGGTACTGTATATAAACCTACAACTACTACCAGACTGGTCTTGGTACTGTATATAAACCTACAACTACTACCAGACTGGTCTTGGTACTGTATATAAAACTACAATTACAACCAGACTGGTTTTGGTACTGTATATAAACCTACAGCTACTACCAGACTGGTCTTGGTACTGTACATAAACCTACAACTACTACCAGACTGGTCTTGGTACTGTATAAAACCTACAACTACTACCAGACTGGTCTTACTGTATAAAACCTACAACTACTACCAGACTGGTCTTGGTACTGTATAAAAACCTACAACTACTACCAGACTGGTCTTGGTACTGTATATAAACCTACAACTACTACCAGACTGGTCTTGGTACTGTATAAAACCTACACCTAGTGTCTGAATGAACCCCAGACTAACTGTCTCATGGAAATGTAACACCTCTGTAGCTGATGCTTTGATGGGGGTCAAGGTAAAGGAGGTCGCAATGCAGCTGTGTCTTAAGACAAGCGAGGTGTGAAAAAGAATGGAAGGAGAGAAGACAGACGAGAGATGGACTGAGAGGCTGTGGTAAGGAGAGAGATGAGACATAGACTGAGGTGACAACAACCACAGACTAAAATAAACAGGTGCAGGGGGGGTAGATAGTGACATTGTTTGAATGTATGTATGCATTTGTGTCTGTGTGTGTCCGTGTGTGTGTGTCCGTGAATGTGTACAAGCTTTTCCTCGTAGCTGCCAAAAGAGATCCTTTACATTTGTACATACACTGCCATTCAAAAGTTTTGGGTCACTTACATATTCCCTTGTTTTCAAAAAAAAAGCACTTTTTAGAAATAAAAATAGCATTTAAATTGATCAACAATACAGTGATGACATTGTTAATGTTGTAAATGACTATTGTAGCTAGAAACACCTCATTTTTGATAGAATATCTACATCCTTGTTTCCAAAAAAGTAAAAAAGTTGGGACACTTTGTAAAATGTAGAGAAAAACTGAATGCAATGATATGCAAATTATTTAACCCCGTATTTAATAGAAAATAGTACAAAGACCACATATTAAATGTTGAAACTGAGAAATGTTATGCCCACTTTCAATTTGATGCCAGCAACAACTTTCAAAATAAGCTGGGACAGGGGCAACCAAAGTCTGGAAAAGTTGTGTAATACTAAAAAAAAAACCTGGTGGAACATCTCATAACTAATTAGTTTAATTGGCAACAGGTCAGTAATATAATTGGGGGGGGGGGGGGGTCACCACTCTGTGAAAGACTACGCAGGCAAATAGTGCTGCTATTGAAGAATAGCATTTCTCAATGTAAAATTGAAAAAGTTTGAGGATCTCCACAAATGCAAGTTAAACTCTATCATGCAAAGAAACCATATATATACAAGATCCAGAAACGCTGCTGCCTTCTCTGGGCCTGAGCTCATTTAAGAAGGACTGAGGCAAATTGGAAAACTGTCTTGTGGACTGACAAATAAAATCTGAAATTATTTTAGGGAATCATGGACGCCAAATCCTCCAGACTAAAGAGGAGAGGGACCATCCGGCTTGTTATCAGCACACAGTTCAAAAGCCAGCATCCATGATGGTATGGGGGCGCATTAGTGCACATGGCATGGGTGACTTGCACATCTGTGAAGGCCCATTAATGCTGAACAATATATACAGGTTTTGGAGCAACATATGCTGCCATCCAGACCACTTGTTTTTCAAGGAAGGCTTTGCTTATTTCAGCAAGACGCCAAACCACATTCTGCAAGTTTTACAACAGCATGGCTCTGTAATAAAAGAATCCAGGTGCTTAACTGGCCTGCCTGCAGTCCAGACTGGTCAGCCATTGAAAGTATTTGGCGCATTATGAAACGAAAAATACAACAAAGGAGACCCTGAACTGTTGAGCAGCTGCAATCCTATAGCAAGAATGGGAAAAAACATTTCACTTTCAAAACTACAGAAATTGGTCTCCTCAGTTCCCAAACACTTACCGAGTATTGTTAAAAGAAGAGGTGATGCAACACAGTAGTAAATATGCCCCTGTCCCAACTTTTTTTGAAACGTGTTGCTGGCATCAAATCCAAAATGGTATGTATTTTTCCTAAAACAATAATATTTCTGTTTCAACACTTGATATGTTGTCTTTGGTACTATTTTCAATTAAATATAGTGATTTGCATTTCATTGCATTATGTTTTTATTTGCATTTTACGCAGCATCCCAAAATTCTTTGTAAACGTGGTTGTGCATAGGCGTACAGAGACACATTATCAGCAACCATCACTCCTGTGTTCCATCGGCACGTTGAGTTTGCTAATCCAAGTTAATCATTTTAAAAGGCTAATTGATCATTAGAAAACCCTTTTGCAATTATTTTAGCATAACTGAAATCTGTTGTGCTGATAAAAGAAACAATAAAACTGGCCTCCATTAGACTTGTTCAGTATCTGGAGCATCAGTAATTGTGGGTTTGATCACAGGCTCAAAATGGTCAGAAACTTTGGCCATTCGTCAGTGAACAACTCATCTGAAACTCATCAGTCCATTCTTGTTCTGAGAAATTAAGGCTATTTCATGTGAGAAATTGCCAGGAAACTGAAGATCTTGTACAACACTGTGTACTACTCCCTTCAGAGAACAGAGTAAACTGGCTCTAACCAGAATAGATAGAGGAGTGGGAGGCCCCGGTGCACAACTGAACAAGAAAACAAATACATTAGAGTGTCTAGTTTGAGAAACAGACGCCTCACCGGTCCTCAACTGGTAGCTTCATTAAATAGTACCCGCAAAACACCAGTCTCAACGTCAACAGTGAAGAGGCGACTCTGGCATGCTGACCTTCTATGCACAGTTGTATAGATAAAACCATTTCTCAGACTGGCCAATAAAAACAAAAGATTAAGATGGGCCAAAGAACACAGTCACTGGACAGAGGAAGATTGGAAAAAGTGTTATGGACAAACAAATCTAAGTTTGAGGTGTTCGGACCACAAAGAAGAAAATTTGTGAGATGACCAAATGAAAAGATGCTGGAGGAGTGCTTGATGCATCGGTCAAGCATGGTGGAGGCAATGTGATGGTCTGGAGGTGCTTTGGTGGTGGTAAAGTGGAAGACTTGTACAGGGTAAAAGGGATCTTGAAGAAGGTAGGCTGTCATTCCAATTTGCAACACCATGCATGTGGATGGCACTTGATTGGAGCCAATTTCCTCCTACAACAGGACAATGACCCAAAGCACAGCTCCAAACTATGCAAGAACTATTTAGGGAAGAAGCAGTCAGCTGGTATCGTGTCTATAATGGAGTGGCCAGCACAGTCACTGGATCTCAACCCTATTGAGCAGTTCTGGGAGCAGCTTGACCGTATGGTACGTAAGAAGTGCCCATCAATGATTTGTTTAATTTTGACTGGAGAAGGATTGAACTTGTTCCTGATATTGAAACAGCTTGGAAGTACTTTCACAACGGTTTAACTCAAATTATAAATAAACATGCCCCATTCCGTCAATTTAGAGTTAAAAGGCATGACAATCCATGGTTTTCCACGAGCTTTCTTCTATTATTCATGAGCGCAATCTAGTATGGGCCAAGGCAAGGAACTCAGATCCTGATGATGACTGGCTTTTATTTAGGCAGCTGCGTAATAAATGTTCTTCGTTGCTCAGGAAGGCCAAATCGGAGTATTTTTTATCGGTAACTACTGAAAACCCAAATGACCCAAAGAAGTTTTGGAAAACTATTATGTCGATTTCTGCTAATAGCCATGCTAATGAACTGCCATCATGCATTATGTGTAAAACTCAAATGCTAAATTGTTTTAATGAACATTTTGTATCATCTGGTAAGTTGTTTGATTCTATTACTGTTTCTGATCTACCTTGTATTGAGGAACCTGTGACATCTGGTCAGATTTTCAGTTTTCAGCCATTCTCAGTCCAGGAAATCCATAAAGCCCTGAAGTCCCTAGATCTAAAAAAAAACCCCTGCAGGTCCTGATCTTCTTGATCCCTGCTTTCTGAAGTTGGCAGCTGATTCTATAGCTGAACCACTGACATATTTGTTCAATCTTACTCTGGAATATAATGAAATACCAGAGATATTGAAGTCAGCATTTGTTTTACCATTGTTTAAATGGGGTGATCCCTCTCTTTTGAACAACTATAGGCCAATTTCGAAGCTAAAATCCTTGAAACCCTTGTTAGTGAACAGTTAAAGGAGTTTTTATATATTCATTCTATTTATGTATCAATCTGGCTTCAGGAAAAAGCATAGTACAGTTACAGCAGCCAATAAAGGTCTTAAATGACATCACTACTGCTCTGGATAAGAAACAACATTGTGTCTCACTTTTTATCGATCTCTCAAAGGCTTTTGATACAGTAGATCACACTATACTGAAGCAAAGGCTATCAAGCATAGGTCTTTCTCAGCACGCTGTTTCATGGTTCGCCAACTATTTATCAAATCAAACTCAGTGCACGCAATTTAATGGGCTTCCATCTGATTTATTGTTTGTTCTAAATGGTGTACCTCAGGGCTCTGTACTGGGTCCTCTCTTGTTCACTATTTATATAAATGATCTAGATAAAAAAGTACAAAATGCCGAACTCCACTTTTATGCAGATGACACTGTTATTTATTGTTGTGCTTTGACCTTAGAGAAAGCTGTTCAACATTTACAAACTGCTTTTAATGCTGTTCAACACACCTTGTGTCAATTGAAGCTTGTTCTCAATGTGGACAAAACCAAACAAATGTTGTTCTCGAAAACAAAAAAGAAACCTCAAAATCTTCCATGTATTACTACCTACCACCGTAATGTGATTGAGACAGTAACTTCATATAAATATCTTGGAATATTAATTGATGATGACTTGTCCTTCAAACTGCATATACTTCAACTTGCAAAAAAACGTAAGTTGAAGTTGGGATTTTATTTTAGGAACAAGGCTTGTTTCTTTTTTAATGCCAGAAAAAAACTTATTTCAGGAACAATTATGCCTATACTGGACCATGGTGATATTTTATACATGAATGCCTCTGCTCAGTGTTTGAGATCTATTGACACCCTTTATCATGGAGCATTGAGATTTATCTTAAACTGTCTGGCACTTACACACCACTTTATATGCTGGAGTTAAATGGTCTTCCCTAGCATCCCGTAGACTTAGCCACTGGTATACCTTTGTTTACAAAGCCATATTGGGTTAATTGCCCTTATATTTATGTTCATTTATCCGTAAAAATGTGGTAAATACTGTCTCCGCTCACAGGATGTTATTTTGCTTACTGTGCCAACGGTCAGAACAAATTTTGGGAAACATGCATTCATGTACTCTGCTCCATCAGCTTGGAAAACCTTTCAAAATCGTTTTAAACTTGTCTCTCTTAGCATTTTTAAATCATTGATGATGGACTTGGAATCTGATTCCCTTACTTGTCAATCTTTTTAATTATGTTGTGTCAACATCTGCAGAATAATGGTGTAATTGTCTTATGGTTGTATTGATTATACTTGTATTTGTTGTATTGTATTCTGAAAAATTTTATGTAACGACTTACGGCTGCCTATTCTTGGCCAGTACGCTCTTGGAAAATAGATTTTTAATCTCAATGAGCCTTTCCTGGTTAAATAAAGGTTTAATAAAAAATTAAAACAAGAAACCAGGCAAGCCTAGTTCAGCTGGCCCGCAATAGAAAATGTTACCCCCTTGGGATTCAAACCCAGGTCATCCACATGAGAGGCTGTGTCATTAACCACTACACCACAGAGCAGTATATTCACAAAGTGTCAGTATAGCCTCTTGTCTCTATCCTGAACCCCAACTTTTGAACGGTAGTATTTGCTCATTTAAAGGGTTTTTTATTGTTTGTGTTTTTAACCAGCATTGGTTTTACTTTTAAAACTAAAAACGGAGTTAATGAATAAAGGTGATTCTGATTCCTGAAATGTTGCCATTGAAGGTCTGAATGGGTTCATCTTTCCTCAGGTCTGCTGACAGGTGACAGCAGGGGGTCAGTTATTTTAGGAGTACTTAGGCCCAACCAACTGACCTAGATAGAAAGAGGGGGACATGCCAGTCAGAGTTCTGGGGGTCCTGTCAAATGGCCCAACGGTCAAGTCCCTGCCTCAGTGTTTCCTGTCTGGGCCTAACATGACAAACATTATTTAACATATATTTAACACATTAAATACATTACATACAACCCTGTTTCCTGTCCGGTCCTAACATGACAAACATTATTTAACATATATTTAATACATTAAATACATTACATTCATTACATACAACCCTGTTTTCTGTCTGGACCTAACATGCCAAACATTTTTTAACATATATTTCATAGATTAAATACATTACATTCATTACATACAACCCTGTTTCCAAAAAAGTTGGGAAGCTGTGTAAAATGGAAATAAAAATAGAATGCAAAGATGTGCAAATCATTTCAAACCTATATTCAATAGAAAATAGTACAAAGACGATATATCAAATGTTGAAACTGAAAATTTTTATTTTTCCAAGGAAAAAAATATGCCCACTTTGAATTTGATGCCAGCAACACATTTCAAAAAAGCTGGGACAGGAGCCACAAAAGACTGGAATAGTTGGTGCAATACAAAAAAAGAACCAGGTGGAACATCTCACAACTATTTAGGTTTATTTGTAACAGGTTGGTAACATGATTGGGTATAAAAAAGCATCCCAGACAGGATGAGTCTTTCAGAAGTAAAGATGGGGAGGGGTTCACCACTCTGTGAAAGAATGCAAGGGGAAAATAATGCAATAATTTAAGAATAACGTTACTCAACGTAAAATTGCAAAGTGTTTGGGGATCTCATTATCTACAGTAAATAATATCATTAAAAGATTCAGAGAATCCAAAGAAATCTCTGTACATAAGGGACAAGGCCGAAAACCAATATTGGATGGCCGTGATCTTTGGGCCTTCAGACAACGCTGCATTCAAAACAGACATGATTCTGTAGTGGACATCACTCCATGGGCTCAGAAACACTTCAAAAACCATTGTCTGTGAACACAGTTTGTCGCTGCATCCACACATGCAAGTTTAAACTCTACTGTGCAAAGAAGTAACCATATATACACAAGATCCATAAACGCTGCTGCCTTCTCTGGGCCTGAGCTCATTTAAGATGGACTGAGGCGAAGTGGAAAACTGTCCTGTGGTCTGACAAATCAAAATTTGAAATATTTTTGGGATTCATGGACGCCGCGTCCTCCGAACTAAAAAGTAGAGGGACCATTCGACTTGATATCACTGCACAGTTCAAAATCCAACATCTGTGATGGTATGGGGGTGTATTAGTGCATATGGCATGGGTGACTTGCACATCTGTGAAGGCACCATTAATGCTGAACAATATATACAGGTATTGGAGCAACATATGCTGCCATCCAGACAATGTCTTTTTCAGGGAAGGCCTTGCTTATTTCAGCAAGACAATGCCAAACCACATTCTGCACGTATTACAACAGCATGGCTCTGTAGTAAAAGGGTCCAGGGGCTAAACTGGCCTGCCTGTAGTCCAGACCTGTCACCCACTGAAAATATTTGGCGCATTATGGAATGAAAAATACAACAAAGGAGACCCCGAACTGTTAAACAGCTGAAATCCTATATCAAGCAAGAATGGGAAAACATTTCACATTCAATACTATAGCAATTGGTCTCCTCAGTTCCCAAACACTTACAGAGTATTGTTAAAAGAAGGGGAGATACAAAATAGTAATAAACATGCCCCCGACCAAACTTTTTTGAAACGTGTTGCATCAAATTTAAAATGGGCATATATTTTTCATAAAACAACATTTCTCAGTTTCAACATTTTATATGTTATATTTGTAAAATTTTCAATTAAATACTCTGATAAATTATTTGCACATCATTGCACTCTGTTTTTAATTGCATTTTATGCACCGTCCCAACTTTTTTGGAAACTTGGTTGTACATGATACATTCTGATCTTTGATCAGCTGGTTCCAACTATAGATATTTTTAGATATTTTAGACTGGTCTCACCTCTAGCTGTACCTGGTCTCATAGGAGTAGACTACATCAGATCCTGGTGGGAGGATTATCTGAAAGAGAGATGGACTACTTCAGAAGAGATTCCACATTCTACATCATCCATAACACACAGCATTCTATGTAATTAATATCATACAGCATGCTACATCATCCATAACACA
>JACXGI010007546.1:0-17010 GCA_016801175.1 Esox masquinongy
CTAGTTTATGATCAGAGATTAATTCATTTACTGCAACTGCCTTTGGAGCAAGGGATCTAACATTTAGGAGTCCCATTTTGAGATGCGAGGTGATACAGTCATTTTTATTTGTGACCGAGGTGGAGGAAGGCTTTATCTTAATAAGGTTGCTATTATTAGCACTACCTTGTTTAACTTTTCTCAGCCTGGAACGAGTAACTGTGGCAATAGGTAAAACTGTACTGACTACTCTGGCTATGCTATCGACAGACTCCACTATGCTAGGAGGCTGGCTAACAGCCTGCGTCCTGACCTGCACCCTATTTAAGGGTGTGGTGCTGGTTTGTAGTACTGTGTGTATAGAGCACAATAATATACAGCTGTGTCTTCAGTCTGCAGACTCTGGCCTTCTAAAAACAATGTGTTGCTTAAAGTGTCTCTTTTGATGCTGAACTTGCTTTTCAGTGATTCTTTATAAGCTGTGCTTCCACCACTGTTGATATATCCAATCCACTCCAGTGTTTTCCCTGCAGGTTGTCGAATCCAACCTATACAGAGTATGAGACCTTACTGGAAATGGTCAGTGGTTGACCTGGCTGGACAGTCATAGAGGGTGGCTGAGTGAGTTCTTCACAGTGAACACCTGTGGGCAAAGCATGTATAATGTTACTGAAAAAAAATAACATCATATTAACGTTTTAAAGAGCCATCAATAATTATTTGTGTTTGCCCCATAAATCCAGAGAGACTCACCAGATGCAGCTGCCAGCAGCATTAGCAGAAATGCAGAGAACTACACACGTCCCCCCAGAATTCACCACACCAGGAGAAGAATCAAACAGTCAACGGGGAGGTGGGCGAATTAGCCGGCCACAACGGCTGGGCTGCACCGGAGGTCGGGGAGACCCAACTGCGACCGGTGTCCCGTCATTACGTGGGCGTGGAGCATGGAGCGTGGGAGGCTTGGAAGGGGGGGAAACAGGGGGTGGGGGCAGAGCTGGAGGCCAGCCGCGCCGTGGGGGCTGGGCCAGGTCAATAGGCCTGGCCACGTCCAAGTGAGCCGGTTTAAGGCGGTCAATAGAGAGCCGCTCCGGTTTACCGCCCCTATCCACCACAAAATGTTTATCCCCCGACTCCAAAACCCGGAACGGCCCCTCATAGGGCGAGCGTAGAGGTCCCCTGTGGGCATCGTGGTGAATGAACACATAGTCAGCCGTCCGAAGCCCAGCAGAGATGTGTGACTGAGGGAGGCCGTGATGAGAAGTGGGGACAGGCGCGGAAAGCTTCGCATTGTCCAGTAGACCGCTGGAGAGTAGCAGACCAAGGAACCGTGGTGCCAGGGACAAAATCCCCTGAACCTGCAGCGGCTGTCGGTAAACAAGCTCTGCGGAAGAGGACTGAAGGTCCTCCTTTGGCGCAGTCCTGATGGCTAGCATCACCCACGGTAGCTTGTCGACCCAGTTGCTGTCTTTAAGGCTGGCACGGAGGGCAGCCTTCATCGACCAATGAAAACGTTCACAGAGTCCATTAGCCTGCCGGTGATATGTGATCGTGCGGTAGAGGTTCACTCCGAGGCTCTGTGCGACAGCGTTCCACAGCTCAGAGGTGAACTGCGCGCCCCGGTCAGAGGATATGTCCGAAGGAGTGCCGAAATGGGCAACCCAGGTGCTGATAAATGTCCGTGTCATGTCGACAGACGCCACTGACATCAGTGGCACAGCCTCCGGCCAGCGGGTGGTCCTGTCAACCATGGTTAACAGGTATGTAAAACCATGGGAGGAGGGCAGAGGACCGACCAGATCCACATTGACATGGGCAAAATGTCTCTCTGGAACCGGGAAAAACTCCAACGGGGCTTTAGTGTGGCGGTGTACTTTGGCCCGTTGGCACTCAACACAGGTGTTAGCCCAGTCCCTAACGTCCTTCTTGAGGCCGTGCCAAATGAACTTTGCTGCAACCAGTCTCTGTGATGCTTTCGAACCCGGGTGGGAGAGACCATGGATGAAATCAAAAACTTGTTGTCTCCATTCCGTGGAAACGAGTGGCCGAGGACTGCTTGTGGAGACGTCACACAGGAGTGTGGTGCCGGCATCGTCAAAAACCACGTCCTTGACCAGCAGCCGCGTAGTCGAGGTCCTCAGGAGTTGCACTTCCGGGTCCGTGGTTTGAGCCATTGCTTTGTGGTTGTAGTCCAAACCAAGATGGACTGCCCCTGCCATAGCCTGTGTCAGGCAGTCCGTCACACGGTTGTCCTTACCGGCAACGTGCTGCAAGTCCGTAGTGAACTCTGAAATGTAGGACAGATGACGTTGCTGGCGGGCGGACCACGGTTCAGCCACCTTTGCCATGGCAAAAGTCAGCGGCTTGTGGTCCACAAAAGCAATGAAGTATCGCCCTTCCAGCAGGGAACGAAAGTGTCTGATGGCAAGGTAGAGACCCAGCAGCTCCCGGTCGAAAGTGCTGTACTTCCGCCCACTGGGGCGCAACTGACGGCTGAAGAAGGCCAGCGTCCACCCACTGTTCGTAGACAGCACCAACAGCGTAGTCTGAGGTGTCTGAGGTGATGGAGATGGGAGCCGTAGGAGAAGGATGCGCCAGCATGGTGGCGTTCGCCAGGGCTGCTTTAGTGGCAGCAAAAGCCTTGTCCCTGCTCTCAGTCCAGTCCACAGCGTGTTTGGGTTTACCTTTCAAGGCCTCGTGCAAGGGCTGCATGAGCTTAGCGGCTCGAGGGATGAAGCGGTGGTCAAAATTTACCATGCCGAGGAACTCTTGCAGGGATTTGACAGTGAGCGGGCGTGGGAACTGTGTGACCGCCTCCACCTTCGATGGGAGAGGGACGGCGCCGTCCTTAGTGACTCTGTGTCCCAGGAAGTCAATGGTGGAGAGACAAAACTGGCCCATGTTGGTTAAGCCACTCAAACAGGGTGCGGAGGTGTGCCAGGTGCTGAGATTTGGAAGTGCTCGCCACCAGGATGTCATCCAAGTACACGAAAAGAAAAGGCAGGTCCCGCAAAACAGAGTCCATGAGGCGTTGAAAAGATTGAGCAGCGTTTTTAAGGCCGAATGGCATGCGCAGGAACTCAAAAAGACCAAACGGCGTGATCACAGCCGTTTTGGGAATGTCCAAGGAGTGTACAGGCACCTGATGATATTCCCGGACGAGGTCCACTTGGTCCACCTTACCTTACCAGCCAGGTGCGCTGAAAAATCCTGCATGTTCGGGACTGGATAGCAGTCAGATGTTGTAGCCTCATTAAGCCGCCGGTAGTCCCCACACGGGCACCAGCCGCCACCAGGTTTGGGGACGAGGGGGAGGGGTGACGCCCACAGGTTGTTGGATCGGCGGATTATACCCAGGTGTTCCATATTCGCGAACTCAGCCTTTGCCACGGCAAGCTTGGACAGGTCAAGGCGCCGGGCACGGGCGTAGACGGGCGGACCAGTAGTGGCGAGATGGTGCTCCACACCATGCTTCACAGCAGATGCAGAGAAAGTGGGCTGAGTGAGGGCCGGGAACCTGGCAAGCAGCCGGTGGAAGTCATCCGAGGCTGAGAGCAGGCTAGACAGTCTTATGGAGCCAGCCCCGCTGAGCGTGCATGTATAAGAGCAAAACGTGATGGCGTTGATCAAACGGCAAGTCCCAGCCGAATTGTGTCCTTCGAAACACAATTCAAAGTACCTCGTCCCGTATGTGGGGATGGGGCTACCATTGGCAGCTTCCATAGGGGGGCCGTGGCTGCCGGTCACCATGTCCAAACGGGATGCAGGCAGGACGCTCCTCTGTGCTCCCGTGTCGCACAGAAAATGCGGACCGGAGATGCTGTCGTGGATGAAAAGCAGCCTGCCCACACGGCCGACGCTCATGGCCACTACTGAGCGCCGGCCCTGGCGTTTCCCAACCCACCGAATCTGCATGGCGAACGGCATTTGTTAGCCTTGGGTCCAAACTTTGCGTGGTAAAAACACAAGCCTGAAGACAGTTGGGGGCCCGAAGGCTGCTGCCGACGAGAAGTTGTTGCAACGCAAAGGGTGGAGTCGTCCAGTGTCACAGGAGCGATGTGCGTGGGAAAAAGCGTGGCCACACAATTTCCCTGACTCGCCTGGAAAAATTTGTCAGCCTCTTCAGCCAGTCTCCAACAGTCAGTGATTGTGGTGTTGGCTAGTGCAGCTCTCACTTGGGAAGGCAGCTGACGCAGGAAAAGCTGGATGAACAGAAAATCGGGTCTGTGCTCACCCAAGAGATCCAGCATACGGTCCATAAGCTCAGACGGTTTGCTGTCACCCAGTCCTTGAAGGGAGAAAAGCCTGCTGGCTCTCTCAGCGTTCGACAGTTCAAACGTTTTCAACAGGTGGGCTTTGAGCGTTGTATACTTCTCAGTTGCCGGAGGAGTTTTCAGAAAGCTCACCACCCTAGATGCTGTTGAATTTCCGAGAGCCGACACAACGTAATAGTACGTAGTTGTATCCGCGGTGATCTCACACAGAGCAGACTGCGCTTCAGTCTGGGCGAACCATGCAGATGCCGATGAATCCCAGAATTCGGGGAGTTTCAGGGTAACAGCATTCGTGGTCATGATCGGTTCGTGTCTCTGGATCCATCCAGCAGACTAACGTCAGGGGTCACCAGTGTGGAAATTGTGGTAGATCACAAAAGACATTTTCTCACATTGAGCACACGAGTGTGTGTGTCGTTTATTTTTTTAGCAGGAAAAACCACTGTAGCGTCAAAACGTCATCACGCATTCAGAACATTCAAAGGAATGCGATCCCTGAACAGTCATAACTACATGAAGTGACTAAGGACAGTAAATTGCCTTAAGAAACACGTTAAGAACAAAGTGCTTAACAACAAAGGTGAATTATGTATGTCACATTCACTACATAGCCAACTTAACTCCGTCCATACAGGTAGGCCATGTGATTCTGCCTGCTTTGCATCTCAGACAATTGCGTTCATTGGTTATCATTGGCTGCTGACGACTTTGACTTTAAGCTAAGAGTGCTGGTGTATAATCAGAGTTTATTTCTTTCTTTTACATTTTGAAAATCCATCGCATGGTAGCCCTAATAATCGCAGGTTACGTTTGCGCGAGTAAAACGTATTACTGTGCGGATGTTCACGATTGCAAATGTGCATTCGCATGCCTGGGGTTTCTGCAACATTTTGACAATGTTGGTGGTTGTGGAACAAAACATCGGACTACTGTAGATTTAGTGTACCTGCGAAAAGCTACGGATATCTTGATTTTTATATACAATAATGTCAATACGCTTTTCGAGAAATTGCCATTTATTGCCAAAAGGTCTTCAATTTGTTTTCTAATGCCTCTTAACATGAAAGTAATCTAAAAATAATTCAAAGTAATCAGTTTACGTTACTGAGTTTGAATAAACAAAAAGTTACGTTATTACAAATGTGGACAGGTAACTTGTACTGTAACGGATTACATTTAAAAAGTAACCTACCCACCCCTGTTTGTAAATGGCTTCTGTTCTAAAGCCTCGTGGGTTTTTGTATGGCTTCTCAACTCAAACACTTCACTGTGCTTGTCGTGCACAGTGGTAAACAGCAGAGTCCTCTGCCCTCAGACCAGACAGCTTCAGGAATGACATGCTTTGGGCATTGTCCTTTGTTATTTCTAGGTTTCCACTAAAGCTGTTGGCATATGTTGCTTCACCAGTATCGGTCCTCACACGTCCTATCCACTCCAGTCCTTTTGCTGTTGGTTGTCGTACCCAGTGCACAGCATGGTTTCCAAAAGTATACCCAGATCCTTTACAGGAGATACTGAGGGTTTCCCCTGGCTTTTTAAGGACTGGGCTGGAGGGAATGGATTCTAGACTCTGGCCACTTAACCCTGATGATGAGGAAGAGAGAGTAAAAAATGTAAGGCTATAAAAAAAAATCCTGTTAATATTTCCCCCTGCTCACAGTAATAGTAATGGAGCCAATGGCTTGAGAACTCACCAGGCAGACAGACAGAGAGCAGCAGAAAACAGAGTTTACTAGTCATGCTGAGGGTGGAGAGATACAGTATGAACTCAGTAACTCCACAAAAAAACAGACAACAAGACAACTGCAGAACATGAATATATATATGAGCGCTGATGGTCTGAAATGGCATCATGATGTCAGGGGGAGGGGCTAATCACTGAGGTCAGGGGTCAACTAATAACCTAAATATGCTACAAGCGCTCCTTGATCACATGGTCTGATCACTTGTTAAACAACTGAACTAAGGACTGCAATAATTGCTTGGAATGATTTTCTACCTATTATTATATGTGTTGATTTAAATATATTTTCATATAGACTATCTGTCCAGGATTGATGCCTTTCATGATTGAGCAAAACTGTATGCAATTCCATTCTTCTTTCTACCTCTTCCCCCAGTGAAATATATATTATGTTGTAATGTATCAGAAGATCTGTTGTCAAAACATTGTCTGTTTGGTTCTCAGGGGATTATTACAGTTTAGTTGATGTTACTCTGATGTACTGATCCTCTACTGCCCTCTACTGAATCTGCTACCAGTCAGATTCTCTGAGGGATTTTAGAACAGCTCCTCCACTTATTCACTCCACTGTGCATCTCGTGCACAGTAGTACACAGCCGAGTCCTCTGCTCTCAGACCAGACAGCTTCAGAGTCATCATCCTGTTAGAATCATCTTTAGTCATTTCCCTTCATCTTTGAAAACCTTTGGAATGGTAACCTGCGCCAAAACCATAATAACTCATCCACTGCAAAGATTTTCCAACTGGCTGTCTAATCCAATGTGAGATGTAGCTACTAAAGGTATAACCAGATATTTCAAAGGAATGACTGAGAGTTTCGCCTAATTGTTTCAGGAATGGACTGGAGGGAATGGAGGCCAGACTTTGACAATTTAAACCTGATGGAGAAATAAGTATAATTAAAATGTTAGAGTAAAGGAAGGAAGACATGGTTGATAAAGGAAAAGATGTCTGAGAAAGATCAGCAAAAGAGAGAGTTTGACTGTCATACTGAGGGTAGAGATACAGTGAGCAAAAAAAGTACTTGATCCCCTGCTAATTTTGTGTTTGCTCACTGACAAAGAAATTATCAGTCTATAATTTTAATGATAGGTTTATTTGAACAGTGAGAGACAGAATAACAACAAAAAAATCCAGAAAAATGCATGTCAAAAATGTTAGAAATTGATTTGCATTTTAATGAGTGATATAAGTATTCGACCCCTCTGCAAAACATGACTTAGTACTTGGGCACAAAACCCTTGTTGGCAATCACAGAGGTCAGACATTTCGTGTAGTTGGCCACCAGGTTTGCATACATCTTAGGAGGGATTTTGTCCCACTCCTCTTTGCAGATCAGGTTTCGAGGCTGACGTGGCAACTCGAACCTTCAGCTCCCTCCACAGATTTTCTATGGGATTAAGGTCTGGAGACTGGCTAGGCCACTCCAGGACTTTAATGTGCTTCTTCTTGAACCACTCCTTTGTTGCCTTGGCCGTGTGTTTTGGGTCATTGTCATGCTGGAATACCCATCCACGACCCATTTTCAATGTCCTGGCTGAGGGAAGGAGGTTCTCACCCAAGATTTGATGGTACATGGCCCCGCCCATCGTCCCTTTGACGCAGAGAAGTTGTCCTGTCCCCTTAGCAGAAAAACACCCCCAAAGCATAATGTTTCCACCTCCATGTTTGACAGTGGGGATGGTGTTCTTGGGGTCATAGGCAGCATTCCTCCCCCTCCAAACACAGCAAGTTGAGTTGATGCCAAAGAGCTTGATTTTGGTCTCATCTGACCACAACACTTTCACCCAGTTCTCCTCTGAATCATTCAGATGTTCATTGGCAAACTTCAGTTTGGCCTGTACATGTGCTTTCTTGAGCAGGGGGACCTTGTGGGCGCTGCAGGATTTCAGTCCTTCACGGCGTAGTGTGTTACCAATTGTTTCCTTGGTGACTATGGTCCCAGCTGCCTTGAGATCATTGACAAGATCCTCCCGTGTAGTTCTGAGCTGATTCCTCACCGCTCTCATGATCATTGCAACTCCACGAGGTGAGATCTTGCATGGAGCCCCAGACCGAGGGAGATTGAGAGTTCTTTTGTGTTTCTTCCATTAGCGAATAATCGCACCAACTGTTGTCACCTTCTCACCAAGTTGCTGGGCGATGGTCTTGTAGCCCATTCCAGCCTTGTGTAGGTCTACATTCTTGTCCCTGACATCCTTGGACAGCTCTTTGGTCTTGGCCATGGTGGAGAGTTTGGAATCTTTTTGATTGATTGCCACTGTGGACATGTGTCTTTTATACAGGTAACAAGCTGAGATTAGGAGCACTCCATTTAAGAGTGCAGCAGAAAACAGAGTTTACTATTCACGAGGGTGGAGAGATTCAGTATGAATTTAGCAACTCCATACATGCCAAAAAGACAACAACAGAACATAATTTACTGATCTTTGAGGATCTGGAATGACATGATGTCATTCCAGATCCTCTGATCACATGAATTTGTCTCAACACGCTGGAAGCACATCGTTATAAAAACAAAGAGACTTTTTTTTCAACAAACACAACAGATCATCAAAAATGTGTATTTTTCAAAATGCTAAGGAAATTTTCACATTCGTTGGGTACAACAAACAAGACCAAACATCAGTCAGTCATCTAGACAGACATGTTTCACATTGAAATACATTATGTTTGATAAGGTTTTCTTCTATATTGTTAAAATACCTTTCACTATCACTATGCTTATTAATCATCACTCAACCATTCGGTGAATATACTGTATATATTTCACATTGTTTTGCCCGCTACATTCAAATTGAAAAGAACAGAATCACCACCATAAGGCCATAGATCTGTATGTGACCACTACCTTAGTAGTGTGAGACACAAAAGACCACTGCATTTACTATGTACAATACATTACTGTCAAATACAGGACATGATTGCCATCCATAGTTGTAACCACAACTGGTAGCTAGATAACCATATAAGCCATGTGAGCACTGGCAATGTCTTTTAACATAGAGCAGGATTGACAGCAAGGCACGTGTTCCTCAATGACATTGTGTGGGATAATGTAAGTTCCCACCATTCAGAGGTGGTTCATTAATGGTTTAAAGCCAATCTTCGGTTCCTGATCTAACATCTGCCTCCTTTTCAAAAAGGTGGAATGTCCACTGACCGTTCATTTTGCATCAATGATTGTACAGGCTGCCATCATTGATCACACTTGACTGTGGGAACCATTTTGAAAATGATTTCCAACCAGAAGTGATAGTGCACCATAAGAGTTTTGTCTAATGTGAAAAGAGTTTAATATAAGTATCATTTTGAAACAGGTGTCTTACGTTTTTTATCCTTGGACTAACTAGTTGTCACAATGACTAAACTGAGAAGATTGCACTAATGTTATGTTTTGCTGTCAAATATGCTGATTATATTTCACAAAAAAACTTAGTGGTTGAATCAGTGAGCTTGTGGTGAATTTTGTTTACAAACCAACTGAAAGCAACATCAGTTTTTTGAATGCTAGACTTAATGTGTTACAATCATGATCAGTTTTGTACAATGACATTTGAAAAAACATCACATTCTATTGATAATAGTACAAAAATTATAGTACGTATAATAGTACTTATTAAAAAACTGATACTGTAAAAGTACGAAAAAACTGTAATCTCAACATAAATGAAATTATCCGCTTTCCTATTAAATAGTTTGTGCTTATAGTATAAAGCTCCGGAAAAAATTGAGAGACCACTGCACCTTTCTCTTTCCTTTCCAGAAAAGTTGAAAAGGAAGGTTTTGAGTGAGGAACAGAGGGGTTAAAATTAAGAGACCACTGCAAACTGAACGCTTCTGTTCCTTACTCAATACTTTCCTTTTTCAAATGTTTTTGGAAAGGAAAGAAAAAGGTGCAGTGGTCTCTTAATTTTTTCCGGAGCTGTATTTTGGAAACACTGTTATAAGACATTCAAACTCCTCTCAAAACACCAGATCTCACCCTGGGGGCACTTCTTTCCATGTTTTTATTTCACAGTGTTTTGAGTTTGTTGTTTTGGGTCTCTGGGGGAAATGTGCGGTTTGTTGTCTTGTGGACTTATCCTCTACTGCCCTCTGTTGATTCTCTATAAGGTTTATGTAGAGCTCCTCCACTCATTCACTCACTCAGTCCTGCACAGCAATAAACAGCAAAGTCTTCTGCTCTCAGACCAGACAGCTTCAGATACACCATGAGGCAAAACATAGTCAGTCTGTTCTGCCTCAGCCCCTATTGTTTATATTACATTACTTTATGTGATGAGGGACTAGAGTCAGTCTGTTCTGCCTCAGTCCCTATTGTTTCTATTACATTAGTTTATGTGATGAGGAACTAGAGTCAGTCTGTTCTGCTTCAGTCCCTATTGTTTCTATTACATTAGTTTATGTGATGAGAGACTAGAGTCAGTCTGTTCTGCCTCAGTCCCTATTGTTTCTATTACATTAGTTTATGTGATGAGGGACTAGAGTCAGTCTGTTCTGCCTCAGTCCCTATTGTTTATATTACATTAGTTTATGTGATGAGGGACTAGAGTCAGTCTGTTCTGCCTCAGTCCCTATTGTTTATATTACATTAGTTTTTGTGATGAGGGTCTAGAGTCAGTCTGAATTATATGCTGATGTATCCTTTTGGATCCAAGGAATGAGCTCTCAAATGTTTCTGTCCTGTTGAATCATAGGAGGACCTGAGCCCTTGGACCATGTCTAGTTGTCCCTGTCCAAAGTCCTCCTGGTTTTGTTTCTGATCTAGTTACTGCCTGGTATTTCCTGGTGTCACTCTCTACAGCCCACCTGGTCATCGCTCTCCTTGTCCACCTGGTTGTGCAGCTGATTGTGATTCTGCCTGAAGACTCTGGAAACAGCCCACCTGCATTTATCAACCTGCTGATCATCTGAACATGCAAACATTTCCACCCGGCACAGATAGAAGAGAACTGGCCACCCCCCAGGCTCCTTTCTAGGTTTCCACCTTACTAGGGTATTTTTCCTTGCCCACTGTGTATCAGTTCTAAATCAACAAAGCTAGAACAACGTTTTTTTCTTGTTTATTGTTTTACATTACATGGTTATAATGTTTAATCTCATGAGCAAACTTAATGTATTAAATATCACAGGTCATTAGATAAAGAGAGGTTTTAACTGTAGATACCAGTAGACTTAGATTGCCCCCTCCAGATAGGTACATTTAAATTCAACTAAACATGGGAGAAGTTGGTTTTGTAACAGTGTGGTGCTGGTTTGTATTACTGTGAATCTCGAGCACAATAATATACAGCTGTGTCTTCAGTGTGCAGACTCTGGCCTTTTAAAAACAATGTGTTCTTGAAGTGTCCCTTGTGATGCTGAACTTGTTTTTCAGTGAATCTTTATAAGCTGTGCTTCCATCATTGTAGATATTTCCAATCCACTCCAGTGATTTCCCTGCAGGTTGTCGAATTCAACCTGTCCAATAGCCAGATACAGAGTATGAGACCTTACAGGAAATGTTCAGTGGTTGACCTGGCTGGACAGTCATAGAGGGTGGCTGAGTGAGGTCTTCACAGTGAACACCTGTGGAGAAAGCATTAATTATCTTATTCATCACAAATAACATCCTATTAAATATAAATGAAACTTAAGAACCATCATAATTATTTATTTTCTGCTCAAACAATTCCAGAGAAACTCACAGATAACCACTGCCAGCAGCAGCAGATCCAGAGAACATAATTTATTTTGAGGCTGATCTGGTGGAAGCTGCTCTTCTCTACACTCAAGGACTAGAGTGCCTCTAAGTAAAGACACTGCTTAAGTACGAAAGAACCAGAGGGTGGATTTGAATAAAGACAATGGGGAAGAGGGAACTATGGGGACACCTAACAGGGAGACACAAAATCAGCAGTGAAAGAATAAAATATTTTAGCATAATACTCAGTCATCAGTGTTTTTCTTGGATTTTCATGAAAAGTGTTTTTAATTGTATACTTTTTTGTATACTATTTTTGGGAATGTGTATGTTTTGTGTTCCCAGATCGCAAATATACATATGTTTTGTCAATCTGCTCATACAGATTTTAAGCTTACACACGGATGGTCACTCTCTTCATACACAATACACATTTATGCCACAGATTGTCTATCTGTTCACACAAATGCTATTGAGACCAATCTACCCTGGTATAGACAACTCATTCTATTTGACAGGGGTCTTTCATTTGGCACCACATTTCAGAGGTTTTGAAGAAAGGAAGACAGAGTTGCTGACACAAAGGTGGCACAGATCTATCTTTGCAAGAAAATCACATACTTTATAGCACACAAAGTACACAATCAACTGCGTAATTAGATTTACGTGACATTCTCTATGCCTCAAAATTACATTGAAGCTACCGGCGGAATGAACTTTTAATCTTAGGATTAGCTTGGCTCCTGGCTGACATGTTACATTGTTAATGCTACCATGTCTTTTGGAGTGTTGTGGATATCTTTTTTCCTATATTGCTGTACGCTTTGGAGGATGTTGTAAAGAATCGGACTGTTCACTTGTTTTATCTAAAGGGACAGATTATTAATATAGTAACTATGACAATTAAAATACCTTTGTGTATGTTTCATTCCGAGTAGATTAGCGTTTTCAACAGCTGGATACCATCGGAACAAGTCGTTGACCTAGAAACTGGATAAAAGTCTGGGGTTTTCACGATCACGTCATTTACATTGACGGCGATCATCATGGGTGACGGTGGTTTCTACATAACGCTGACCAGTAACTCGTCGAGACATGTCTATCCAAACAATTCGAGTTTGAGCTATACCACAAAATTTGCCAAAGGTATCGATTTGAAAGGTTATTGGGAAGTATCTTTGATGGAATTCCAATACCCGCATACGTGGAAGTCTTTTACATGGGGTGAAAACGCATTTGAACTACATGACTCGAAACACAACAAAACTTGGAAATATGAACTCAACACCGGTTATTACAACGGCATAGGAAAACTAGTGGCAGAGATCAACATTTATATAAAACCGCATGGTGTATGGGTGGGGTATGATGAATTTAAAAATAGAATGTTTCTAAAAGGCGAGCCCCATTTTAGTTTGAAATTTAGTGCAAAACTGGAACAGATATTAGGTTTAAAACCAGGCGATCGGTGGTACGCCCCATGGTATGGGCCATTCCCCACAGATATTCTGGCAGGGTTTAACACCCTATACATCTACACAGATATAATTGAGTATCAACGAGTTGGTGACAGTCATGTCCCGCTGTTGAGAACTGTACATATTGCAGGGAAAAAGAATGAAGTTGTCACAGTGACGTACGACAAGCCATACTACGTACCTCTTAGTAAGAGTCAGTTTGATGAGATCTGTATTGAAGTAAAATCTGATCAGAATCAGCTGGTTTCATTCGTAGTGGGGAAGGTGATTGCAAAATTACACTTCAGACCGGTCAAACAATCTTTTAGACTATAAGATACAGCCCCAGAAACTCTACGATGATCCTCAAAGGTATGTTGAATACTACACAACACAGGCCGGTAACGGTTTACCGAGGTATCATGGTAGCGCTGCAATGTATGGGGCCGGTCTAGGAGGCCTTTTTCCGAGGGCTTTTCCGGATGGCAATACCTTTGTTGAAGCGTGGGTTCTCAATAGCAAAACCACATCTGAAAAATGCGGCTAGGAATATAGTTGGCGATGTTGTCAGCAGTGTTATGTCATGACAAACAAAACAGCAGGAAGGATCAGGATTGATGGTTATGACTCGAGGAGTTAGAAAGAGACCACCTGGTAGGAGGAGCCTACCAAAGGGTAAAAAACGCAAGAATGAGACAAAAACAAGAGCCACAGTTAAAGGAAGGCATACCGCTCGTAGGACACTCAAAGGGAACACCGCAAAGTTGATTAAGAACATATTTTAGGAAGATGGCACTCCTACACTGCATGTCTGGTGAATTTATGAAAACAGAGTTGGATTTATTCGCCGTTCCATTCACACAGACATCTATTGAGAAAAATACATACATTGAAATACCAACCCTATCGGCAATATCAGACGCAGCCCCTCTGGAGTTCTTTATTGCAGGAAATGGCGAAGACTACGTTGATCTAAAAAATACTTTGTTGTACCTACGTGTAAAAGTCACTAAACCGGACGGAACTAATATTGATGCCGGAGCACCTGTTAGGGTTATCAACTACCTGATAGCCACCCTATTTTCACAAGTGGATGTCTCCTTGGGTGATCGTTTAATTAGCCAGAGTAGCAACACATACCCCTGCAGAGCCGTTATAGAGAGCATTCTGAATTACGGATGTGATACATTAAAGACACAGTTTTCAGCTGGTTTGTTTTACAAGGACGCAGCAGGTCACATGGATGTTACGGATGAGAACGATGGACTCACGAAAAGGGCTGCCTATTCAGCGGATAGTACAACATTTGAAATGCTTGGCCCTGTTCATAGTGATATCTTCTTTCAAGAGAAACTCATGTTAAACAGTGTTGACATAAAGGTTAGGATGGTCCGCAGTAAAGACGAGTTCTGTCTTATGGGTGCAGGGAATGTGCGTTATCGTTTGCATATATTATCTGCATCACTATTTGTCAAGAAAGTGTCTGTTTCACCAGCCGTGAAACTTGGACACGCTCAAGCGCTACTCTCAACCACTGCCAAGTACCCAATTAAAAGAGTGTGTATGAAGACATCTAGTTTACCGGCGGGGGGTTGCGTTTGCAACCAGGAAAACCTATTTTTAGGACCTCTGCCAAAATGTATTGTCATTGGATTGGTGGACAATGACAGTTTTACAGGAAGTTACACAAAAAATCCATTTAATTTCAAACATTATAATTTGGAGTTTATGGCGATGTATGTAGACGGTCAGCAATTTCCCAGCAAGACATTCCAACCAAATTATACAACAGGGTCAGCAGTGCGTGAATTTTACCAATTGGCTTTAGCATCAGGAAAACATCTAAAGGACCAAGCCTTGGCTATTGACAGGTCAGACTTCTTACACGGCTATGCCCTTTATGCATTCAACTGCGCCTCGGATGAGGAATGCGGTCAGCACCTATCCTTGATCAAGTCAGGGAATGTGCGACTTGAGATGAGGTTCAGACAACCACTCCCCCACACAATTAATTTGGTTGTTTATTCAATTTTTGACTCAATTATCGAAGTGTCAAACCAACGAAAAGACATAGTTGACTACTATTAGGAAAACGGCGTGGAAATGAATACCGCAGAATTGACTGGTGTGGTGAACCAATTTTCATCTAGGACTCATTTCTATGGCATGCTAGCATGCGATCAACTACCTAGTGGTCCAGTCCGGGATGTTGCATCAATGATGATTGTTAATACACACCCGAGCAATCACCCAGGGGAGCACTGGCTGGCTATTTACATAACAAACGATGGTAATGGAAGGTTTTATGACAGTTTTGGAAACCCCCCAGATTTTACGTATTTTCCCAACTCAATCAGTGCCTTTCTGCAAACCTGTTAGAATGTGGAATACAGTTCAAAACAAGTACAGGACATGATTTCAACCACGTGTGGACAACATTGTGTGTGTTCTTTCTCTATCTAATGACAAGAGGTCTGAGTTATAAAGGTGCTATGTCTTTTTATTTTGATGATTTACGAGAAAATGATGCGCTAGTCTCAAAGTTTGTAGCTAGGATGTACCAGAGTAAGCGTGATAAGCAAATGTTTAATTGCATACAACATGCTCAATCTTGTGAATCGTTTATTTTGTGTCATGGTTGTTGAAGAAATAGAAAAGTAAATCATGTGTATGTCAGCTTTATTATTCAAAAATAAACCATTCATAAAACCACATCAATGTTTACATAGTATTTTTCATACAACAAATATTCAAGGTAAAACATACACTTTGAGAATGAATCACAAATGATAAAAAAGCATAAAATAAAAACACATTAAAATGGAAGCCATTTTGTGGGGTCCGTGGTAGGGGGTACAAAGAAAGCTTTGGTTGGTTGATGACCAGTTGTTGGGGGTGTGGCTAAATCATCCAATGTGTCACCAGATGTTTGTTTATACAAATTGATTTTACGCCTTACAAGCTCATTTGGAATAGTTTTTCATCAACAAGGTTAACATTTCGGTCAACAGTTTGCTCAGTCTCAGTCATGTTTACTACATCAGGCCCAGTCTCAGACACGGGTAGACTTAAAGTCAGTGTATGTGTGTCAAGCTCCCCCTGTCTCACAACAGTCAAAAATATTGGTAAAATGGCAGAGTATCTTTTAGCTTTCTCATGTAAATCCATATCAGACTTCAACAGTATATTGCGAATCGCCGAGTCCACATCATTTTCAACAGATTGTCTTACATCGGTGCTAGTGGTTTTGGATTCTCGCAGTTTTTCTAACTGATGTTGTGGCACCAGAAACATTTTCTGAGCATGATCCATGTTGTTTAACCGTGTCTCGATGCAATTAGACTGGTCAGGAATGGAACTGCAACGCTTAGTAACGGTAGTAGAAAACCTCCAGATTGGTTGATGGTTTTTCTTTTCTTTGCGACTGAAGTGTTCTTTCTAGACATGTATATAATTTTGGCTTTTTGTCTCTTTACTTTTTGGAGCTGCGATTCTGTTAAGGGTATATTTCCGCACCTTAGATTAAGAGCTATTTCACAGAGCGATAGAATGAGGTCAGTGGACGCTGATTCTAAAATAACTTTTCGTTGACTTGCCGGTGCCTTAAATAACATCTTCAAAAGTGGTAGATTTCTACGAAAGCGTTTAGACATTAGGAACGTACACGACAGGCCAATCCCCTGAAAATAACCCCGTTCTCAGACGGTAGTCTTCTGGTGTTGTAGCTTTAAAGTCAATACGTAAATAACCAAAAGGCGGATGTGTTGCATCTTTAAAACTCTCCATGAAGAATCGAGAAAGAACGTGGTATATCTGTCTGCCTAGAATGCTAATCAGCTGATTGTCACGGGGGTTTTTAAACAAGATGAC
>JACXGI010007546.1:17110-37077 GCA_016801175.1 Esox masquinongy
AACTCTCTCCATCTCCAAACTCTCTGATGCACTTTTCATTAAATCGTCAATAATTAAAAGGTTGTTTTTCTGAATCGGTAGCAGATTGTCATCACACAGCGATGTTGGTAGACCTTCTATAAAAGTAATCTCCCTCACCTTCAGCATTTCGTCATACAGCGGTTGCCAACATGAATAAACCCAGACGATATTCTGAATTCCTCTGGAGAAAACAACGTCAGCATTATCCAACAACATCTTCACAAAATATGTTTTACCCGATTTACTGGGGCCACTAATGACACAGCTGAATGGGTGTTGAAGTCGCAGGTAAAAACCGCTATCCATCCTAGAATGTGATTTAGTACCCGTAAGGCCTTGTGCTGTAATCGGGGAGCAGTACAAGCTTGTTGTACACAACTCTGAAATGCTTAGACAATACTCGGTTTTTCACTGTGAATGTTCTTTTATCTCTCGCAATTGTGTCTGCATTAGCAAGGACGTGATCATCATCACCACCCTCGCCTCGGACAAAGTTATCAACCAGTCGTGTTAGGGTCTCCAAGTTAACAATGGTTGTGTTGTAGCTGTTGAGTGTAATGCCTTTTGCTTTGAGACAGGTCAGACCTTTAACGGTTTTGTAACCGTATGTCTATGGCCCGCCACTAACAAATTGAGCGATGCTGTCACCATCTGGCAACTCATCGGTCAAGTCACCCAAGAATGGCCCCAGTGGGGATACCCAATCCCGTGGCATGTGACAAAGATCACTGAATCAGTGTCTGTGTAAAGTACACGTCTATCCATCTTCTCCAAGAGTGAATACAACTCGAGTCTAGCATAAGCGGTTGTGAACGCGGCAATAAAAATGTTGCCATTACATGGTTTGATTGGTGTCTGTTTTGTGTAACGCCACTGTACCATCGCAACTGTGTCTGACATGAAGGAGAAATAGCCAACTTCTATTACACTGGAGAAAAGGTAGTGGCTAAACTCCTCCAGATCTGTAATTAGCATCGTGTTCATAAGGTTAGACCGCTCACCCATCTTACCCCAAAGACTATTCATGGCCAATTTAGCCAAAGATCGCCTAGCACTGTTTACAACAATGTTTTCCTTGTCAAGCTGCACACCCTCCTTTTCATGATATTCACGGATATACCGGTCTTTAGCATTATCGTCAACCACAGATGGTGGGAAGCCGCTAGCTTCCTGGTTGTGCTTCAGGAATGATCTCATGTAATCTGCAAAAAGATTATCTGATGACCTGGTGAAATCCCAGACTTCTAATATTTTCACAATGCGATAACCTTTCTCAACAGCCTTAACCAGCTCAATAGAAACCCATGTACCAGTTAGAGATCTTTCTGATTCAGTATGTGAACAATCAGTTACCTGGTTTTCAGACTCTGCACATAATCTACACAAGGGAAAGAACAGCTTACCGCTGACCCTGTGCGGTAAAACGGGGTGATAAAGGCCTTTCGGTGGACACACCGTAGCCTTAACAATGCCAAAATATGTGTCTAGCGGTTTGAAATCTCGAAAGATTATGTCGGGGTGCCCAATCGGATAAGTCTTTGTCTTGTTGCAGAATGGGTAATGACTACAGACATCGGTTTACTGAATAGTCTCCCCTTCTCGAGCCGTAAACGTCAAATGAATTGTGTTAGTACCACCACGAAAAAGAGCATCCCGAGGGTCAGAAGTCTTCAAGAAAGCTTTGACATCTGCGGATGTGTTTTTAAGCTGATTCCACTCACACCCCCATATGTATTGAACATGTACGTTGTGTTGTTCTTTTAAAGCCTCAAGCTTTGTCAGCCATTGTTGGTGCATCAACCCATACTGAATCTTTGTCACCAGATTGATGCTTGCTGAACAATGACACTTTGGGTGACCGTGCCAGAAACAGCCTAGAAATTCATAGACTGTGCACACCCCATCGCGTTCAGCATATCCATCAACATAGTAGGCACCAATTTTCACTTCACCCCTGTTCAGGGTGCTGCTTTTGATATATTCTCATCAGAGGCCACATATTCAAGCCACTGGATTGAGCTGTTTGAGAATGTCTTCTGACAACGATTGTAGTTGTCTGAGGGGACCAATGCAATGGTGTCCTTGGCAAGGAATCTGTTGCGAAAGACTTTCATGCAAGCCGAAGCAATCGTAATTGACCGGAATGGTTCAACACCACCACACTCCAAGAACTCGAGTCTGTAGCGCATACAACCCTCTCTCAAGATGACCACATCATTCACGCAGTAAGCCTTTATTTATTTCATCCTGCATGACAAAGGGGTCTGCAGAAACAGTTGCGTACTATTGCAAAAACTCTTCTTTTTCTTTAGCCATCATGGTATTCACACCGTAGTAATGCGGTTCCGGATGGGGGCCAACATAGTTCTCATTCTTGATGTTAAACTTGTAAGGAAAGTAGCCTTTTTCAAATCCTTAAAACCCATAGCACGTGGCAAGGCCGCCAGCTTCATCGGTAGGAAGCAATGACTATCAATGTATCTCTGGTTAAATGTGCTATCTGTAAAAATCGTGCGCTTGCTACCATTAGCAATAAGTGTTATGCCAATACCATTGTTAGCAAGGTACTGCATCAAGATGTAACCATCGAAACCTTTAGAGTTGTGTGCTATAAATGTGTTTATTTCGGTTGCCTAAACTTGGAAAAAAGCAGTGACACAACCATCTCTGGCTGAACACCACGTCTCATTATCAAAGCTTATTGCGCACACAAAATTTGCAGTGTGTACACCGTTCACCAGATTGGCAATTGTCTCAAAATCATAAAATATGTATCGCACACCGGGGTCCTCAGGCTTAGAGGGTTTTATGAAACACTGATGGTTCGTTTCAACTGCCAGATCCACGTTACAACTAGGACACATGTTAGCCATGCACTTGTGTGCTTTATAGTTGGTAATACTGACGTTGTAGTGACGGCCGCAATCGACACAGTATTTCTTCTGGTCACACCTGCTAACCCAACGACCCACACTTTTGTGTTGCTTCAAGCGTTTATGCTGTCTATAACAAAAGTCAGAATAACATATCCGCTTACAGTCTGGGCACTGCTTTGTGTGACGGGGTTGGGTATGACAATCTTCATGAAGACAGACCCTACAGCTATGTTTACAGCCTTGATCATCACGGGGGTTAAAACCTGTATAACACCACTCGCAGACATATGACACAGCCAGAAAACCCTTCAGATTCACGATGCCATAGAAATGGTTATCGTGTAAGTACATAAAGACGGTTCTAGGGTGGGTGGCCTCGCTGTTTTGAAACTTGGTAAAGTGACCATCCCGTGTTCGATGAAAGACAACAATTTTACACCCAGTCATTTCTTCAAACCGAACAATATCTGTGAATGCCACACATTCATCTAACGCTAAACCAGCTCCCGTATGTAACTCACGACCACTAACCAGGGCCTCAGCATATGTGTACTGTAGGTTCAACATACCCAACAAACAAACAAACAGAAAAACATGTAGAATCATTATTCACAGCTACATATAAATGCCTTCTTTTTTTATTGATAATCTATCAACAGTGTTTGAGTTTTACGTCGCGGGGCACCACCCTCACGGTTGTTAACAATTTGCACCACCAACTCAAGTGATTCATCAATCATAATCTCAGCATTACTCTGCATAGCACTTTCAAGTAAATTACCAAACGTCCGTTAATTATATTCATCCGCTCTCATGGTCACATGTACGGGCGATATCAGAGATTCACCAATCAACTCAATCTGCAGACGATCACCAGGCCCGTGTACAAAGTCTGAAGCTCTAATAATCAAAGTATCCAAGCCTGCCATAATGATTGCATAGAATGTGCCAAAATCCCCAACTTCACCAGTATTTTGTAAATTTAACAACTGTCATAATTCAACGTTGTCAAACGCAATACGTTGTATAACTCTAACATCGCCATCATTGCAATGAGTTTGCATCAGAGAGCTCGGAGGAGAGTCAAATATTGGGATTGTCATAATACAGTTTCCCACCTGTCTTGCGAGAAACAAACCTTCATACATATGAAATCACCATATCAGTTCATTTAGGAAAATCTTAGATCGTAAGGAATGAAGTTACTTTCCAATCAAGTGTCCTGTAGTTCTTGTCCTTAGTTTTCTCTGTCTTGTATCAGTGATGTAAACTTATTGCAGTCAGTGTGATGTGGACCCGGCAAATTGCCTGGTTGTCCTAATAGGTCAGTGTAGGTGTGTAATGGAATAGTGAGTTTCCAACACCTATCTAATTCAAGATTAACACCACAACAGTTTCTTCCACTTTGATGGGACCATGTGACCTGTCCAGTCAACTGGCCCATGGTCCTCTGGCCTGTAACATGTGGAGTCTTTCTGGAGTCAGGTGTATTCTCCTCTCATCTCACTCTCGATGATTCATCTAGAAATGGAGTGTGAAGCCAAGTGATCTGACCCTGGCATCGTTCTGCCATGTGAGTGGTCAGGAAAATTTGGAACAGATTCAACCAGTGCAGTTGTTGAAATCCTTCTTGAACATGTTGCTGGTACTCACACACTCAGTTGTCTGTGTTCAGTCAGTGACATGATGTATCATCAGAAAAGGGGTTGTGATGTCCCGATCTGTTGAACGTATAACTGCAAAACAACGATTAGTGTGGTTCAACAGTCCAAACTACCATCCACTGGGTATTGTTCCGTCAACAATGAAGACAATAGATCAGTCCTGAAAACTTTTTTTATTAAGGCATAATTTCCATAATAATACAGATTAACAGATGGTCTGTTGTCAACTAAACATACACTTCAACAACTCTTAAATGCCATAGAGGAAAAATGACACATCTTCATACACCTTCACCTGCACCCAGAGCTACCTTCTGTCATTTAAAGTATCTCACAAAAGTGAGTACACCCCTCACATTTTAGCAAATATTTGATTGTATCTTTTCATGTGACAACACTGAAGAAATGACAGTTTGCTACAATGTAAAGTAGTGATTGTACAGCTTGTATAACAGTGTAAATTTGCTGTCCCCTCAAAATAACTCAACACACAGCCATTAACCCTCTGGGGACAATGCTTTAAGTTTTCGGGTTTCACTACTTTTATATTTGGGCTTATAAACAATATGTAATGTAAATTGATCATTGTGTATCCAGCATCAAATTACTCCAAAGTACCTCAGCTAATATAAGCATGCATGTTAATGTTCTTATGAGGTAGTGTTTTAGGGAAAATGCACAATAAAGAAAATAATTTCATAAGCGAAATCAGATTTTTTTCTATATATCATTGAATTCTGACCATAACACAACCATACTGAGTGATACTCCCAATACAAATGTTCTGTGCAAACACAATGTTAAACATTTGTTTAAGAAAAGGCATCACAATGAATGTGAACAGAAAAATTAAATAATTTGCCTTTCGTCCAACACATTTTTGACACCATTTTTCATTGAAATCAGACCACAGAACCATGTGGAACAGTTCTGCCATTCCAAAAACACTTTTCAAACCTTTTTTTCTTGCACAAATATGCATTGTATCACAATAAATGTGAACAGAACAATGAAATTAGTCACCTTTTGTGCAAGCAGTCCAATATGTTTATGATACCCATAATTATTTTCTATTTATTGAATTCAGACCACACACAGCCATGTGGAACAGTATCCCATTCCAAATATGCAAAGCAGACAATATCTATAATGATCACATTTGTATTACATTATTTCATGATAAATAGGTTATTTGATGTTACTTACCAGCTGTATTTGGAATCCTATTGTGTTCCATGTTGTTAGCATGTTGTTAGCATTCGTCCTTTGTGTTCTGGTAACTCAGGTATCCAGCGTGTGAAAACC
Organism: Esox masquinongy; assembly: GCA_016801175.1. Classification (NCBI taxonomy): domain Eukaryota; kingdom Metazoa; phylum Chordata; class Actinopteri; order Esociformes; family Esocidae; genus Esox; species Esox masquinongy. The sequence continues at coordinate 22,977 of JACXGI010007546.1, forward strand.
GAAAAGGACTACGGTAGCCGTAGCATTGAGTAAAAGTGTTTTTACGTTTTGCCATTTTATACTAATAATAATACTTATAAAACTGTTGAAAACACATATCCTTTCTTTGTCTGTATGACACGTTAGCATGCCGCACAGACACAATGCTAAAACATTTGCAAATGCTAAGTTAGCATGCTAAGCTAACGAACTGCCTCCACCTCTGTTCTTCTCACTGAGCACCTACAGAAAACGAAACTCATTATGTCCCACCTTGCAACCTTTTGATTTGCTCGAACATATAACAGATACCTTCCCCTGATTGGGTAAAATAAACTATTTTGCCTAGCAACAACCTTCCATTGGTCAATTCTGCATTGGATGCTGTCACCCAACAGCCCATCCATTGGTCAGGTGCACAAGGGTTTGGTTGCATTTGGACAGGATGACGACATCCAGGAAATGCCTCACATAAACAAAACGCATTTGAATCATTTCAGCGGAATCTCAGGAAAACAGCAAAGAAAACCGAATCTCTCTATCACAAACCATTTTGAAAATATGTAATACTATGTAATTGTTATGCAAATTACACCTCATGCGTGGGCAGTAGCACCTTGTTTGTCCTCAGGGGGTTAATGTCTAAACCGCTGGCAACAAAAGTGAGTACACCTCTAAGTGAAAATGTCCAAATTGGGCCCAAAGTGTCAATATTTTGTGTGGCCACCATTATTTTCCAGCACTGCCTTAACCCTCTTGGGCATGGAGTTCACCAGAGCTTCACAGGTTGCCACTGGAGTCCTCTTCCACTCCTCCATGACGACATCACGGAGCTGGTGGATGTTAGAGTCCATGCGCTCCTCCACCTTCTGTTTGAGGATGCCTCACAGATGCTCAATAGGATTTAGGTCTGGAGACATGCCAGTCCATCACCTTTACCCTCAGCTTCTTTAGCAAGGCAGTGGTCATCTTGGAGGTGTGTTTGGGGTCGTTATCATGTTGGAATACTGCCCTGCGGCACAGTCTCCGAAGGGAGGGGATCATGCTCTGCTTCAGTATGTCACAGTACATGTTGGCATTCATGGTTCCCTCAATGAACTGTAGCTCCCCAGTGCCGGAATCACTCATGCAGCCCCAGACCATGACAATCCCACCACAATGTTTGACTGTAGGCAAGACACACTTGTCTTTGTACTCCTCACCTGGTTGCCGCCACACACACTTGACACCACCCGAACAAAATAAGTTTATTTTGGTCTCATCAGACCACAGGACATGGTTCCAGTAATCCATGTCCTTAGTCTGCTTGTCTTCAGCAAACTGTTTGCGGGCTTTCTTGTTCATCATGTGTGCGGTGTATGGTCTGAGGACTGACAGGCTGACCCCCCACCCCTTCAACCTCTGCAGCAATGTTGGCAGCACTCATACGTCTATTTCCTAAAGACAACCTCTGGATATGTCGCTGAGCATGTGCACTCAACTTCTTTGGTCGACCATGGCGAGGCCTGTTCTGTGTGGAACCTGTCCTGTTAAACCGCTGTATGGTCTTGGCCACCGTGCTGCAGCTCAGTTTCAGGGTCTTGGCAATCTCCTAATAGCCTAGGCAATCTTTATGTAGAGCAACAATTCTTTTTTCAGATTCTCAGAGAGTTCTTTGCCATGAGGTGCCATGTTGAACTTCCAGTGACCAGTATGAGGGAGTGTGAGAGCGATAACACCAAATTTAACACACCTGCTCCCCATTCACACCTGAGACCTTGTAACACTAACGAGTCACATGACACCGGGAAAATGGCTAATTGGGCCCAATTTGGACATTTTCACTTAGAGGTGTACTCACTTTTGTTGCCAGCGGTTTAGACATGTGTGTTGAGTTATTTTGAGGGGACAGCAAATTTACACTGTTATACAAGCTGTACACTCACTACTTTACATTGTAGCAGTGTTCATTTCATTTCTTCAGTGTTGTCATATGAAAAGATATAATCAAATATTTGCAAAAATGTACATGTAAATAGAAAATGACAAATTCATTGTGTTTGCAACCCCCCTGCATGTTTAAATTACACACATACTGTTGTAGGTACAGTTGTGCTCATGCTGTACGTTTGCATACCCTGGCAGAAATTGTGAAATTTTGGCAATGATTTTGAAAATATGAGCGATCATGCAAAAAAAAAAAAAATTAAACATCAGTAGACATTAATTTAACATACTGATCCTCTACTGCCCTCTACTGAATCTGCTACCAGTCAGATTCTCTGAGGGATTTTAGTACAGCTCCTCCACTTATTCACACCACTGTGTCTCGTGCACAGTAGTACACAGCCGAGTCCTGTGCTCTCAGACCAGACAGCTTCAGAGTCATCATCCTGTTAGAATCATCTTTTGTTGTTTCCATACGTCCTTCAAAACTTTTGGAATGGTAACCTACACCTAAACCAGAATAACCCATCCACTCCAATGATTGTCCATTAGGCTGTCTAATCCAGTGTGAGTGATGGCTACTGAAGGTATAGCCAGATATTTGACAGGAAAGACTGAGAGTTTCACCAGGTTGTTTCAGGACTGGACTGGAGGGAATGGAGGCCAGACTTTGACAATTTAAACCTGATGGAGAAATAAATAAGAAATGTTAGAGTAAAGGAAGGAAGAGATGGTTGATAAAGGAAAAGACGGTTATAGAACTTACAGGGCAGACAAAGAAAGAGCAGGAAAAGAGAGAGTTTGCCCGTCATACTGAGGTCAGAGATATGAACACAACTGTCCCACACAAGACATATCAACAAGTCAGTTGTAAGAACATAAATATGTACTCAGACGATCTGGATTTGCATAAATATGTCATGGTGGGAGGGACTAATGAAGCACAATAATGAAGAGAGGGTGAAAAATTTAGGATAGTCATATTGAACAATCTTGTTAATGTCCACCAACTACTCACAGAAATTGGCAAATGACTACAGAACACACCAGGCAGATAGACAGAGAGCAGCAGAAAACAGAATTAACTAGTTATGAGGGTCGAGAGGTTCAGTATGAATTTAGCAACTTCACATGACAAAAGGGCAACAACAGAACATAAGTTACTGATCTCTGAGGGTCTGGAATGACATCATGTTGTCAGGAGGAGGGGTCAGCAGTTTTCTCTGATCACATGGATTTGTCTTAACACATGGGAAGCACTGCATATCTCTAGTATTTTTTTAGTCATTTTGGTCCTATCCACACAAGTACATGGTAATATTTCGTCACTCTTCATGCTAAAAACAACAGATCAAAGAAGCAATTTTTTTTTTAAACGCTAAGCAAATTTTACATGTGAAATTTGGGTAGAACAAACAAGACAAAACATCAAGGAGTCATCTAGATAGACATGTTTCACATTGAAATTGATGATGTACATATGAAAAACATGCATACAATTTCATAAGATTTTCTCTATTTTTAAAATAACGTTTACTATCACTATGCTCAACGTTCCTAATCATCACTCCATCATTGGGTTAATGTACTGTATATATTTTGCATTGTTTTGCCTACTACATTCAGATTGTAAAGAACAGAATCACCACCCTAAGGCTCTGTCACGGTTCATTGTGGGCAGGACACGAGGCGAAGAGCTAATGAACATCTTCTTAATGTCTTTTCCAGAAACAAAACAACAAAAGGAGACCACAAAGCTATGTCCAAACAATGACCAACAACAAAGGGAACAACAGGGCATCATAAATAGGATCCCCAATCAGAGGCAATAGGGAGCAGCTGACTCTGATTGGGGATAATTAAACAATAGTGCACATAGAGATGCCCAGAGGCACCTCTGCAGACAGGCTCTGACTGTGGGCTCCAGGCACATAGAGATGCCTAGAAGCACCCCAGCCAGGACCTGACATGCTCTAGATTTGTGTGACCACTTCCTTAGTGGTGTGAGGCACAAAAGGGCACAGCATTTTCGTTTGTAAAATACAAAACTGATTGCCATGTATAGTTGTAAACACAACTGGTAAGCATATAACCATACAAACCGTGCAAACACTGGCAATGTCTTTCAACATGGAGCAGGATAGACAGCAAGGCAGAGCAGTAAATCAGAGAGCCACTGGACAGGTTCAAAACTCCAAATTTAGTTGCTGTGAACCATCACAAGTACTTCTTTGTTGAAAATACAATAAAACTTCTGGGGTCTTACAATGCTGGAGCTGCACACATCACTGAGTTCCACAATGAAATTGTGTGGGATAATGTAAGATTCCACCATTCAGAGGTGGTTCATGAATGGTTTAAGTAAGCCCCTGATTCCTGATCCTATACATGCCTCCTATGTTTCAACATGGAGGTGGAAGTTCTATGACGGAGGAGGAAGTTCATTTTACATCAATGATTGTACAAGCTGCCAACATTGATCACACTTGATTTTTGGAACTTTTTTGAAAGGATTTCTAACCAGTTGTGATGGCTAGTGTTTAGTAAGAGTTTTGCCTAACAGGGAAACAGTGTTATATAAATATCATTTTGGAACAGGTGTCTTAAATTGTTTGTTCTTGGACTAGTTGTCACAAAGACTAAACAGAGAGGATTGCAGTTATGTTTTGATGTCTAATGTATTGATTATATTTCACAAATAACTTAGTGGTTGATCAATGATTTTGTGGTGAATTATGTTTACAAGTCAATTAAAAGCATAATCAGTTGTTTTGAATGGTAGATTTAATGTTTTATAAGCATGATCAGCTTTGAGTTTTGTACTAAGAGTTTTGAAAAACACCACATACATAAATATGATAATAGTACCAAAACAGAAAAAAAACTGTAACCTCAACATGAATAAAATGATTTGCTTTCCCATGAAATAGTTTATGCTAGTATATTTTGGGAACAGTGTAATAAGAAATTCAAACTCCCCTCAAAGTATAAGATCTCAAGCTGGATGCACAACTTTCCATCATGGTTTAATTTCAAAGTGTTTTGAGTTGAATTTTTACAATGTGGTTTACTGGTTGTTTTGGGTCTTAGGGGGAAATGTGTGGCTTGTCCTTTTCTGTACTGATCCTCTACTGCCCTCTGTTGATTCTCTAAAATGTTTTTGTAGAGCTCCTCCACTCACTTCTGCACAGTAATGAACAGCAATGTTTTCTGCTCTCAAACCAGACAGCTTCAGATACACCATATTGTTGCTATTGACTCTGTTGACTTCTATCTGTCCTTCAATAGTTTTAGCTTAGATCATTTTGCCGGCATCAAACCAGATAACCCTGATTCACTCCAGTTCTCTTCTTGCTGGTTGTCATATCCAACGTATCCCAGAAGTACTAAAAACAAACCCAGATCCTTTCCAGGAGAGGCTGATAGTTTCTCCATACTTTTAGACTGAAAGGACTGGACCATTTACTCCTAACTGAACATGCATACAGTATTTTTAACAATGTTGAGTGATACAATTCCCTCTGTCTACTTCATACATTGACATCATGCATTGTTAGATGGTTGAGTGAGTACTCAAGAGAACTAGCAATATCAGGAGGGGGTGCAGTTTGCTGGTCATCTTATCAGGATGAAAGAGAAATCTTGTATGAGAAAAAATGTCACATAAGTAGTAGTGTGGTTGTTCCACTTTAAAACATACTTCCTAACTGTTTGTCACTCTGGATGAGAGCTTCATCAAAATGATAAAAATGTAAATCAATACACAGACTGGACAACTATGGTTGGGTGGTGACATGTCATCGTGTCTATAAAAGGGCTTTTCAATATTTTGACAATAATCTTCCTGACCAATAATACACACCTGTGTTGTATTGCACCAACCAATTGTTTTGTTATCGTATGATTAGCAGTCAGGTAAATTGTTGTATCATGTGTGTAGCTATAGTCAAGCAGAAACTCAATCAAAGACATCAAATTTATTTTTTCATGTTTTATCTCATTTGTGCATACCCCGAGGAACATTAGGTATTTTGTCTAAAATTTGGGTCTTGTAGTCATGCTTTAATGTTGGTTTTTGTGTGTGTTTGCACCTGAGAAGAATTTCTCATGAACAGTCACTCTACCAAAATAGAACATAGTTACAGCCACTCACACTTGTAGAACATTTACAGTGCCTCCAGAAAGTGTTCAGAACCCTTCAATTTCTACAAAGTCTATTGTGTTACAGACTTAATTAATAACTGATCAAATATTTCTTGGCATCAATCTACACACAATACCTTATAATGAAAAAAACCCTGTATATATTGTCAATTTATTGAAGGAAAAAAGAAAACCTCTCATGGATATTAATATTCAGAGCCTTTATTTAGTACTTGGGTTGCAATCACAGCTTGGAGTATTTCTGTGTATGCCTCTACCAGCTTTACACACCTGGATTTGGGCAGTTTCTCCTCTTCTTAATAGATCGTCTCAAGGTCAGTCAGATTGGATGGGGAGTGTTAATGAACTTAGATCTTCAAGTCTCGCCACAGATGTTCAGTGTCCAGTCTCAGATTTAGCAGCTCAAGGACAATCACAGACTTCTGAAGTTATTCCAGCGCTGTGTATTTTAGGATGTTGTCATGCAGTGCATTCTACATCATGTTTTCCTCAAGGACCTCTAAGTAATTTGTCCTGTTCATCCATTCTTCAATCCTGACCAATCTCACAGTCCCTGCTGCTGTGAAGCATCCCCATAGCATGATGCAACACTACCATGTATCACAAATATCTGATCTCATTTATGGCAATGGCCCGGTGGAGGAGACAAACCACCCAATCAGAACCCCTTCAGGGTGTGGGGAGAGATGTACACAAAGACAAGCTAGTGGTTTTTGGCACAAAAGTGCACAACAAAAGAACGACCTGCAGCTCCTATAGATTTATTTTTATAACTAGACATTTCCTATCCAGTACTGTACTGTTGGACGTACATGCGCTGGTCAGGACGGAATACAACATGACAGCAGTGGTTTCAACAGGCAGAGGGGGGGTCTTGTTCTCTCTCTCTGTTGACAGTGGTGCGCTCCTTGCCAGTGGTTATCAACAGGCAGAGGGGGGGTCTTGATCCCTCTCCCTGTTGACAGTGGTGTGCTCCCTGCCAGTGGTTATCAACAGGCAGAGGGGGGGTCTTGTTCCCTCTCCCTGTTGACAGTGGTGCGCTCCCTGCTAGAATGGATACACAACTCGGTCACTATGTGTGATTTACAACCCTGCATTGCAACTCAGGTGCCTCATTAGTCAGAATGGGCGCCCCACCTCTAACTGGTCATAAAGACAGATCCCTAAGTTTGGCTTTAAATGTTCATTGGATTGAATCATTTTCAGGTGATACGTATTTGTGTAATGAGGGAGGGTGTGGTGAAAGTGAATTACACCTTATATCAAGGTTATATCAAGATTCACAAATTGAAGGGTATGGATTGGGCAAAGAAATACCTGAAGACAGATTTTTCAAAGGTTTTATGGACAGATGAAATGAGAGTGACTCTTGATGGACCAGATGGATGGGCCCGTGGCTGGATCACTAATGGACACATGGCACCACTTCAGTCAGGCGCCAGCCAGGTGGAGGAGGGATACTGGTATGGGCTGCTATCATTAAGGATGAGGTAGTTGGACACTTTTGGGTTGAAGATGGACTGAAACTGAACTCCCATACCCACTGCCAGTTTCTGGAAAATACTTTCTTCAAGCAGTGGTACAGGAAGTAGTCCTCAGCATTCAAGAAGGCCATGATCTTTATGCAGGACAAAGCTCCATTACATTCATCCAAGTACTCCACTGCTTGGCTAGCACGCAAGGGCCTATAAGATGCCCGAATAATGACCTGGCCCCATTCCTCACCTGACTTAAATCCTATTGAGAATGTGTGGGCCCTTCTCAAACGTGAGATTTACAGTCAGGGAAGACAATACACCTCTTTGAATAGCATTTGGGAGGCTGTGGTTGCTGCTTCAGTTGATCGAAAGTTGATCGTGAAGAGATAAAGAAACTGACAGACTCCATGGATGGAAGGCTCATGGCAGTTATTGCAAAGAAGGGTGGCTATATTGGTCACTGAATATTTTTTGAAAAGACACTAATTTGAATTAATTGTCAATTAGTGTTACTTATTTGTTATGTAGGGATATTTTCATAAAATGTTGTTATTTCACATTATCCTGATGAAGAGTAGACAGAACGGCTCGTGATCACTTCTATATTAATTGGGTGTTAATTGATGAAACATTTAATCAGGGCTCTTATTATTTTCCCAAACAGTCTAATTGTCTTTGATTTTTCCACATTTAATTGTTAATGGCGTTTTCATTCGGTGGTGGATGCCTGTCCTACCGGGCAGATTGGAGGAATATGGCTGAGGTAACGTATGGGACTTGCGGAAGGTATAATATAAAGTTGTTTGGAAGGCGTAGGCTACGGTATGTGGCGACTGATGGAAGCTTTAGGAACGTTTGTATGGCGTTTATTGATCTCTGTATTGTAGTTTTTTTTGCTGAGGTTGGATGGATTGTCCCTCTGACCGCCTCTGCCCTCCCGTGGTGTTCCGCAAGGCCGATCGCTGTGAGGCCTGGGACTTTTGCATCGTCCCACTCCGCCCGAAGACGCTGCATCGGTGGAGAACTTTTCCCTACAATCGACGTAGCCAACCCCGCGGGTGACCGAGATAGCCCACGACGCGTTTACTCAATGGACTTTGTTGTTGTGAACATGGTGATGCAGTAGGCCGCCTGGAGGCCATTTTTCTCCACTTTGGACGTGTTGGGAAAGTATACGTGGGTCAACAAAAGAATCAAAAAGGGGCAGAACAACACACCAGATACGTAACCTCTGTTGGCCCAGCCGGAGTTCACAGCGGCTAAGACCAAAGAAGACTACAGACCCGGGGTTGAGGAAGAGATTATGCTAACCGCTACGTTTAAATTTATGAAGCTACCGCTAGACATTCGACTGGACATTGGATTTGGGGAGATACCCGTGGGAATCAAGACGATGGCTGTTAATGTAGTGTTCCGGCAAGAATAGAAACAGTTCCGGCTGCCTCTCTGGCCTCGCTGTGAGCCACCCAACGGGAACACGCAGAAACGCTAAACGACCTGAGGGAGGGGTGTTGACGGTCAGAGGAGACGGACCAGAGAACATCAACCAGTGAGGTCTTTCCTAAATACAACCCAGTTTTTTTTCTCTGACATATTTAGAGAATACAGGATTTTTACCTTTTCTTAGGATTTAGTAAACTAGGTGGTTGGTTTCAGTATGTCAGGGTTGATGGATTTGTGGAAGAAGATAGACGGTTTTGAGAAAGTATGGTTAATAGAAGTTATTTTTAGGGTATTTCAGTTATAGTTCCTGTAGTTAAGAAACCGCCATTGTTCCGTGTCCTAGCACTAGTAACACTCCCATGCGGTCAACCTATTGCGGGGCGATTCGTGCAGGATTTTACGCAGTTAGACTGTGAGATGGAGTAAGGATTGCTCCTGTATATAATGGGTTTCGGATATTGAATTGTCAATATCATGTTGTGGTCGACCTAGTGAATGCATTTTCCCTTTTGGTATTCCCTGTGCACGAGGGTTCCGATTGGCTTCATTTTGTATTCCTTGGTGGAATATTTGATCTCGTTCACCCAGATTGTTGTTAACCTGGATGTTTTTTGAATTCGCCAGGTTTTGCTTTGTTTGGTGTTCACTTGGGTGAACGCATTCATTGAGTCGTTAATGTGATTCTTTGGCGAGGCCCACTATTTCGGCTTTTTGCCTACGTGCCGACTTCGCGAAATTGAAATTTGCCTTCCAGTGTTGTGCTGGTGGCTGGCGCACGTGGAGGTATTCGCCTGATAATTTAGGATTCTATGCGAGAATAATGTCCTGAATTTATTCTGAGTGATAAATTGGAAATTGGTACGATGATGCTTTCCTAATTTGGTAAAATATGGTCTTGTGGTTTCTTAAAAAGGGTTAAAATATTGTGTTTCTCTCTTCTTGAATGGAGTAGTAGAATGAAGAACCACATGGCGATGGTTTTAACGTTAAGAAAAACACTCTGTTTTCCATGAAGACTGGATTTGCATCCAATATAGTCATGGCCTGCAACAGCAGGTAAAAGAGCCAAAGCCCGTTTATTCCCCAAATAGCCAAAGCCCGTAAAATGAGATGTCCTATTTTAAATGTTGAATTGGGTTTGGTTAAGTAATGTAGTTTCACTTTGTTTATATTTACTATGATAACTGGGATAATACTTGTGTTTTACAACCAACGCCTGATACTCGTTAATGGAGTTTATAATTCTAAAATATAAAATTGACTAATGCACAAATAGGGTTTTGATGTAACAGTGTTTACATGTCTCGTTGGACTATCCTGGGGATCACTCCCTGATTGTACCTTGATTTTAGTGACATCATGGATCTGTTTTCTGTTAACTTGGCCTTTCTGGAGAGTATTTTCTTATTTTCCGCCCTGCTGTTACTGTGTTGATAAGATAAGCATTTTTTTTTTTACAAACAGCAACGATATTAGATGAGTAGGGTAATAACTCTGCACCTTCAGTTAATGTAGGATATCGGTTGAAAAGCATGACGTCTCTCACTACAGATAGTTTGAGGACCATGTTATTGTGTGGAAACTTATGTTTCTTTAAAATTTTAAACAAGCCTTTATGGCCTACCAGAAGTGGGTAAAGTCCTGGGCTCCAGGAAGAGGGGCAGACCCCCTGGGATGGCCTCTACCAACCTTTCCCATTAAATCAAAGTAGCCTATTACTAAGGGTTAAATTTGAGTGTTCTGGCTGTTCTCACCTGTGGTAATTTCCCCAACATGAGTATATTCAGTTTTGGGATAATCAAAGTGCAAGCTAAATATATTTTCCTCTCAATAGCTTTCATGTTGGAATGTATGGTTTTACAACCAACTTGTAGTGAAGGTAGAGACCTAAAGTCATCCCCCATTGTTAATAATTAGAACAATCTTGATGTCGATGCATGCAATCTGCATGACAGTTGTGATTTTGGTTTTGGCTGACCGCCACTATTTGGAATGACATGGTCATGCATCAAAGTTGGAGAAATTCCCCAAATTTTAGGAGGTTGATAATGACATTATGTTTGTGTTGTCACAAAGTACTTTGGCCATTGACTGTGACAATGCTAATTTTGGTTACAGGTCATATGCTAATTTAGGAGTTGTTTAACTGAGTAAGGCAACTTTGTCAATAGGTTATATGGTTTATAATTCCCTCACACAATTGACCGTGTGGCACATTTGTTGTTTTTGATTTTGTTTGTGGATGTTGTGTTTTTATCATTTGCACATTTGTTTTTGCAGAATATCCAGTTTGCGACTCCTTACTGAATGGATATTAGATTCATCCCAAATATCGATTTTCTTTTTACATGTCCGTTCTATGTGCTGCTTTCTCTCATGAGTCATTTTGTGACTTTATGACATGAAAGAAGGGGGAATGTATGAAATGATTATCTATGATGAAAGAGTTGAACTGAGAGTTCAAAGCAAATTAAATTGGTGAGTTACATGAAGAATTGGGTTTTCCTGTTTGTTTAGTAAAATTAGAAATAGTTATATCAGAAAATCTGTTATGGCCCTTATTAGCTAGTTACAGCGTTTGTCTAATTTGGGTTTTTGGAAATTGTTTGTTTTGATGTAAAATCTAACATGGTAATGGTTGAGTAGAATACATCTTACCATTTTGATTTGGTTTAGCTAAGAAAGAACTAATTTGTTGGGATGAATAGTGACTATGAGAATGTGACTGTTCAGTTTGTTTGTTTGATATTTGATTAGAAGTAATCATATTAATCTCATGCATTATGGGTAAAAAGTGGGTAAAAAGGTGCAGGGAGCACATTTTTGTTATTCCTTACATGTTTACTAAGTTTTGCTATGTTTTAACTGAAACTGAGGAAGTTATTCTGCATCAGGTTCTATTCTAGAAAACCAAGTTGAGAAGTTTATTTGGTCTAAATTGTAAGAGACACAGACCCCAAAAGCCCAGACTCCTGAAGTGCTCAACTCACTCACACAAACACCAGTGTGGGGGGTGAGGGGTTGTGTAAGTTGTGTCTTAGACACAGTTGAACTCTTTAGAAATGAAACAGATTTACTGATATGACATTATCAAAATTTTTCTAATTTGGCTACACTGAATACTTTGTGTTCATTATTCTGGTTTTGACTTGAAGGAACTGGAAAATGTAAATTCTATGTTTATTTACATATTCAATGACTTTTCATTATTTTTTATAGACATTTATACCTATGTACTTAATTTCTGTCCTAGTAGGCAATCATTGAAATGTTAACGGTTGACAGATGTTTCTTTAAGGTGTGAATGCTGAGACAAAAGGTTTGCTTGTTATTGCCCTGGTTTGTTTCTCGAGATAACACCACTGTCTTATGAGATGGTCCCAGCACAGATTGGAATGTGTCCCTAATTGATAATGGATATATTCTTCAAGACTTGGGTTTTTATCCTTAGGTCAGTAAACCACCCCCCCCTACTCCAGGGTGAGCTCTGGGTAGATAGGGCATGAAGGGGGGGTCATGTTTTATGACAGGATTACAATGTCTTTTATGTGTCAGTGCTTAGGAGAAACTGACACTGTGCAACATTTGGTGGAATAATTAAAGGTTAAATAACAGTTATTTTATTTGAGCTTCAAGATGGGCATTTGATCATTTATGTGAAACAAAAGTGAATTTGATCGTAGTTATGAGACAAAACAATCAGGTATAATTATATATCAACTGAGATCTGATTAGATGATAAACTGAGAATTGTTTGTGAACTACTCTTTGAGAGTGATACTTCAAACTTAAGCAAACTATCTTAACTGATGCTAAGTAATTAGAACAGTAATAGGAAATTGTGTTCTTCTGTTCTTGTAGGTTTGGTACTGGTTGGTTGTTAAACCAACTGTAGAAAAGGGTGGAATTTCTACACTAGTGGAACAGAAGCATCAGAAATGTTAATGTTTCCACTATACTGTTACTGTTTACAACTGTTCTAATCTATTTAGGCAACTGGAAGCAGAAAGACATTGGATATTCAGGTATGTAGGTTTGAGTGTTTGGTAGGATTGTGTTCAAATGCATTAACAAGAAGCAACAAGCTAATGTAATGGACATAATTTATGATTGTGTACTGTGCAGGTGCAACTAATCTTCTCAAGGAGAATTCACTGACAGGGACAGGACAGTTGAAAGTGATTCAGCGATAGAGGACTGGTTGGAGCCCAGAGAGACTGAGTTTGGCTTAAAGGACAATTGTGAAATGGGCTGAGATAAGATGGATCTCACACACACGCACGCACTGTCCCACAGCTGCAAGCGGATTCTACTCCCCGAGGTGCAGCGCGTCTACCTTTAATGACTGGTTCCTGACAGTTGGACTAATTCTAGTCCTGATGGTTCTGCCATGAGATGAAGAAGGCAACCTCCAAAGCCAAATTTTATGCTCCTAAATCAAACACAGGTGAAAAGAAACCATGCTAAATGAAGGGTGTTCAGTAAAATAAAATATTTTTGACATTCTTTCTGTACATGTCAACTCCAATTATTAAGATAATAATAGACTCTTGAATAATGTAAAAACTGTGATTGAAAACACAGCTTCAAGATAGCAAGTTAAAGAAACATCCAAAACATTCATATGATTTTTGTCTCCTCTACCTCTGCAATGCTCTGATTCGCCAGTGTTCTAGAACTCTGCCCCTTACTTGCCCTCAGCACATTTACAGATCAGATCCCTTCACCTTATTGCACACACCTGGTCCTCATCAACCCCAGTAATCCACCTATATAAACCCCAGTAATCCACCTATATAAACCCCAGTCATCCACCTATATAAACCCCAGGCATGCACCTATATAAACCCCAGTCATCCACCTACAGGTGCTGGTCATAAAATTAGAATATCATCAAAAAGTTGATTTATTTCTGTCCAAAAGACGACCATTGACACCTTGCACAAGGAGGGCAAGACACAAAAGGTCATTGCTAAAGAGGCTGGCTGTTCACAGAGCTCTGTGTCCAAGCACGTTAATAGAGAGGCGAAGGGAAGGAAAAGATGTGGTAGAAAAAAGTGTACAAGCAATAGGGATAACCGCACCCTGGAGAGGATTGTGAAACAAAACCC
>JACXGI010007547.1:0-12579 GCA_016801175.1 Esox masquinongy
CACACACACACACACACACACACACACACACACACACACACACACACACACACACACACACACACACACACTTCCCATAATCTCTACGCCACAATACTTACCATATGTTAATCCCCTCCAATACAAACACCCAGGGCAGAGGAGCTTAATATGTCAATAAAACAATGGGTCAAATATTCTGAACCTCATTCTAATCCATCCATTCATGGTCGGCATAAATAAAGGTTGCTTTTCAGGGCACCTGGCTGGTTGCTGCTTTCAGAACGGATGAACGGTATTGGTTATAGTGGGTCTACTGCCACAGAGATGGATAGAGGACTCGACTTGGATGTATAACGCGTGTTAGCGTGGGTAACTGACATTGACGGCTTCCGCCACTTTAAATGTAGTCAAAAGGGTGGGATTTTTAAACGTCGCAGGGACGTTTGCTCTGTGAACGTAGCCTATCGTCTTCTCACTATTATAGTGAGGGCCCCTCAGAGGGAGACACGGTGACCTTCAGCCCCCCCCCACGCACCCATCAGGGGTCAACCTCAGAGGTCAGTCTTTCGCTGAGCTGGTCAACCCAATTATCTCAACTAGACGATTTTCCTTCCAATTATCGCCCTTTGCCTTCCGATTCCAAATTCCATTATTGGACTTCTCAACGGGAAAGCTTTACATGTCCAATCGAAACTCGGCCCAGATTATGGTTGTCCTGAAGCGTCTCTCGGCCCGACAGCATCAGACAACTTACGGTCCCTAGTTGACTACAAAGACACATTGGTCTGCATCTGCTGGGCAGAGAGGGGAGGCACGTAGCCAAGTGGTCAGAGCACTGAGCCAGTAAACAAAACATTCCCATCTTTAGCCGACCAGGTAAAGAATATACTGCTGTACCCTTCAGAAGTGCACCTAAGCCACTCGTGATAAGATCGTCTTCTAAGCAAGTCAACTGTAAATGTCTGATTTCATAGCAAGAGCAAATTACGGGAGTCCCCGGTCTGGGTTTCGCAAGAGAGTGCACATGACCAGAGGAAAACGCATTGTGAATCGTGAATCTACACTGAACAAAATTATAAACGCAACACTTTTGTTTTTGCCCCCATTCATCATGAGCTGTACTCAAAGAACTAAGACTTTCTCTATGTACACAAAAGGCCTATTTCTCTCAAATATTCTTCACAAATCTGTCTAAATCTGTGTTAGTGAGCACTTCTCCTTTGCCGAGATAATCCACCCACCTCACAGGTGTGGCACATCAAGACACTGATCAGACAGCATGAGTATTCCAAAGGTGTGCCTTAGGATGGCCACCATAAAAGGCCACTCGAAAATGTGTAGTTTCACTATATTAGGGGGGCCCGGGGGGGTCCGAAAACCAGTCAGTATCTGGTATGACCACCATTTGCCTCAAGCAGTGCAACATCTCCTTCGCATAGAGTTGATCAGGTTGTTGAGGCATGTGGAATGTTGGTCCACTCCTCTGCAATGATTGTGCGAAGTTGCTGGATATTGGCAGGACCTGGAACACGCTGTCGTATACGCCGATCCAGAGCATCCCAAACATCCTCAATGGATGACATGTCCGGTGAGTATGGTGGCCATGCAAGAACTGGGATGTTTTCAGCTTCCAGGAATTGTGTACAGATCCTTGCAACATGGGGCCATGCATTATCATGCTGCAACATGAGGTGATGGTCGTGGATGAATGGCACAACAATGGGCCTCAGGATCTCGTCACGGTGTCTCTGTGCATTCAAAATGCCATCAATAAAATGCACCTGTGTCCGTTGTCCATAACACACGCCTGCCCATACCATAACCCCACCGCCACCATGGGCCACTCGATCCACAATGTTGGCATCAGCAAACCGCTCACCCACACAACGCCATACACGCTGCCTGCCATCTGCCCTGTACAGTGAAAACCGGGATTCATCCGTGAAGAGAACACCTCTCCAAAGTGCCAGACGCCATCGAATGTGAGCATTTGCCCACTCAAGTCGGTTACGACGACAAACTGCAGTCAGGTCGAGACGACGAGCATGCAGATGAGCTTCCCTGAGATGGTTCCTGACAGTTTATGCAGAAATTCTTTAGTTATGCAAACCGATTTTTGCAGCAGCTGTCCGGATGGCTGGTCTCAGACGATCTTGGAGGTGAAGATGCTGGATGTGGAGGTCCTGGGCTGGTGTGGTTACATGTGGTCAGCGGTTGTGAGGCCGGTTGGATGTACTGCCAAATTCTCCGAAACGCCTTTGGAGACGGCTTATGGTAGAGGAATGAACATTCAATTCACAGGCAACAGCTTTGGTGGAAATTCCTGCAGTCAGCATGCCAATTGCACGCTCCCTCAAAATTTGCGACATCTGTGGCATTGTGCTGTGGGATGGAACTGCACATTTTCGAGTGGCCTTTTATTGTGGCCAGCCTAAGGCACACCTGTGCAATACTCATGCTGTCTGATCAGCATATTGATGTGCCACACCTGTGAGGTGGATGGATTATCTCGGCAAAGGAGAAGTGCTCACTAACACAGATTTAGACAGATTTGTGAAGAATATTTGCGAGAAATAGGCCTTTTGTGTACATAGAGAAAGTCTTAGATCTTTTAGTTCAGCTCATAATGAATGGGGGCAAAAACAGAAGTGTTGCGTTTATAATTTTGTTCAGTGTATTAGGAATCGCGTCCGCTAAAACGTGCACACCCGCACACTATTCCCGGAAACCCAAACGTCTGCCGGCGGACGCAGGAGCCGCCGCACCACAACGCGGAGGGCGTTTTTTGGCGGCGACCCACAAGGTTCCCTCAGGACATGCTGAGACAGTTTTCTCACGGATGCGGAGGAGGAATGAATGTAGAGAAACTGGGCCGGTAACCGAGATGTTTAACGGCCCGGTCGTGCTCCCCGCGGGACCGTGAGAATCTCGCCGGATGGTCTTAACCGCGCGAACCCCAGCGCACGGCGGACGTGACACAACTTGAAACTCCCACGCATCGCCTGACGTCTCCTCAGGGACTGGATCGAGCTGGTCAGAGGACATCTTTTACAAACTGTTATTTAATTGATGCTGTGGCCCGGGTGATGAGAGAGAGACCCCAGTTTCCTCCACTTAGCGGGAGGAAGAGGGACACGAGGGGTCACGGAATACTGCATTCTGACAGCACGCACGCACGTACGTGCGCACACACACCATCATTAGAGCGCAGAGACATTCATTTTTCGCCAGCGGTGAAGAGTGTGTGTGCGTGCATGTCCGTGTGTGTATGTTCTATTGAGATGGTATCATTGTACTGCATTGGACCAGTGGTAAGCTATGCTGCACTAAAAACCAGGAGGTACATTTACTGAAGGGAAAAGATACGAGCCTGGCTTATACCTGAGGTAAATCACACATCTCATAGCTGGCCCCTTTACAGCTGTTTCCCAACACCTAAAACTAGAATAATACAGGCATAATATATACTAATCTAATGGGCCTCACAGTTTCGGCGGTCCTAAAATTCAAACCTGCCGCCATGCTCTACCAACCAGGGAAGGCTTCAATTTGAATTTCAGCTCAATTTCAATTGGCCACACGCCACAGGAAGCAGAATTTGAATTCAGTCTGAAATTATGCAGACCAAAATTCTGAATATTAAAACGCTTATTTATAGTACACATTACCATAGCAATGCTTACTTTGACAACACTTATATTGACACCAATATTCTCAAGGTTGAAACCTTTCGTTTATAAAGCTAGGTTAATCACCCCCAAAAATGTCTTCACAGACATTAAAGCGGTCGGACAAGTATGCAAAAGGTCTGAAAGATCATTTTGTGGGTTCCCCCTTCAATAAATCATAATTCCCTTAGCGTTTTTCAAAAGGAGAGGGAAAAAAATCCCAAAAACGTCCACATTCAGAAATTCCTTACAGAGCCTGACCATGAGGCGAACATCAACGTAGCCAAACTCACTGGCACAGTACGCACAACCCGAACACACCACTAATCTGTGGCTGGCTATACATAAGTCATGTCAGACAGCGGCTTGGCCTAGTTACTCCGTGCCCCACATTCTCCAACGCCGGAGTGGGTAAAACCAAGCTGGCCCAGACCAGGGACAATACAGGGTAGAACCGGAGTGGGTAGAACACAGCTGGACCAGGGAGAATACAGGGTACCACCATGGGACAGTCCCCTGTTGAAACCCATTGGACTTACGAACCACTAACTTATTTACCTGAATTACCTCAGAAGTAATCTCTCATGTTCATTTTACCAGTAAGCCTACGATTATGAGTACCCCCAGTAAACAGGCCGGGTACCCCCAGGGGTCCCAGTATCCGTTTGGCACCGGCTGTTCAAGTGTTCCTCACTGCTGTTTGTTAATGTCAGGTTGTCATATTATATGTGAGAATGAGCTCCTAATTGACAATGTAGCCGCAGTCGCTGTGTTTCCCACTGCGAACCGTGCAGCTGTAGCGCGGCCCGCTCAGAATGGAACCATTGTGGGTCTCATCTCCATACATGACATGATAATCAGGGCCAGAGTGGCTCCTTCGGGGTTCCAGTGACGGTCCTGGAGACGGACCCTTAGGGCCACGCTGCCAGGGACTGAACGCTTAGAGTATGGGAGCGTTTCAGAGGGATGACGCCACCTCTGGCAAACTCCCAGACTATGTTGGGAATGGACTGGACACAACAGCTGCCTGGCACCCTGTAGATAGGCTAGGATGCTAAGAACTGGTCCCCTCAGAAAGCACACGAAGAGTGTATGGACATATATCAAATTCATTCCTCATTGACTGAGAGCCTACATAGGTCTCTAATGTGTGTGTTTGAGTGTGTGAGTGAGAGGGTGTGAACTAAACAGCTGTGTGTGGTAGGATTCTATCACTTTCAAAGCTCTAGGCTTAGTCAGAGACATTCCCAACATTCCCCCTGAATTCCAGAATCCCACACATCTTTGTCTCCCCCTAGTGTTAAGAACCCAAACTGCTCTGTTTAGTGAACAGTGCAACATTGTAAGAAGGAACCATATATTTCACAGTCTGTATTAGTCACCACTGTGGGAATGTTGTTTTCATTCTGTGTCCCGGAAACAACTTCAACAAAGACTTTTATGTCTTTCCAGAAAAGAACACAGCTTGAGAACCAAAGCTGGTCCAAGAAATATTCTTTTTCATGGTAAGAAAGAGAAAGTTGAGCCGAAAACCCATTTAAAAGAATTTCCCACCAGCGGCATTGCATTTTGATTGTTGTCCTGAGCCAGTGTTTTTTTTTTATACATTTATTTGGATGGTTATTCATAAGTATATTTGGCATTTTTAAAGTCTCCAGCGATTTGCCCAAATCCCTAACTGAATCCCAATGGTGCAGTATCTTGTCTATGCTTGGTTCAGGCAGCAGGGTGCGCTGTTGCAATGAGAAAAAAATGCATTGTGAATTACTAGGTCAAACAAAGCCACTCTATTCTCACTGACACCAGCTCTCCAAGTCCTACGCTGTGCTTGTCAAGTGGGTCACGTTGGTCGGGCTGCAACAATCCCGGTGAATGTTTGCATCTTGTTACACTCCACTGATATGATGTGCATGAAAGAGAGAATTTAAGCTTTGATGCCTGTCACCACTCACCACACGAAAGACCGGAGCAAAAGCCCAAATTAGCAAAGATGGCTCCACTTCCAAAACGGTACCATAATCCTGTATAGTCTTCCAACTCAAGTCTTTGGAGCCGGTTCCAAGCTTCTTTTTGTATTTCACTCATCTACATGTAGCCTGTCTAGAGCAATCTGTAGCAGCTTATCTAGATGTAGTGCTTGCTATCTCATTGGAGCCAAGCCCATCCACGGAGGGGCCCTGAGACATGGGCGGGTGGGTTCTGTGGTAACAGAAGCGGGTGGATGTGCTGAACAGCTTGACAAGTAGAGGGACATGGGTTAGCACATCGGTGCCTTGTAAGAATTTACGCGCACGGATGCGCACGAAGATACGCTCAGTCAGCAGCGATCTGATCTCCCCTGACACGTCCCACGCTCCAGTCACATATCCAGGCGGCCCCGCGCTCCCACTCCCCTGGCCTCCGAGAGCCAGCCGGCTGAACACTCACACGGAGACGGGCGTTCTCCGCTCCAGGGCACCCACACGGGAGGTGGCCGTGCCACTTCGTGAGGCCCGACAGCGGCGGCGTATGTACGTGTGCGTTCGTCCAGACAGTGTGGGAGTACAAGCCGGTCCTCAGACATATGAGTCACGCACAGGAAGTAAAGTTGATAACTGTCACCGTCTATGAAATCTGAACCATACAAATGAGATATAACGGGGGGGCACTTTGCAAGGTTAATTGTGAGGTGCTGTCGTGTATGTAGTATCCGGTGTACATACAGTGACGAAAAATATTCAGACCATCTCCCTGCAGAGATGGGAGAACCAGCCAGACAGACAACCAACTCTACAGCACCATCAGTCCTTTAGGGGACTAGACTGGGAACACTGCTGAACTTCTCTGCTGAACATCTCTGAGGAAACCTGGGGACCACAATTCGCCAGTGCTGCCCATCCAGTCTGACAGACCTCGAGAGGACCTACAACTAAGAATTGGAGAAACTGGCCAAATTCAGGTCAGCAAAGCTGGTAGAGGCATACCCAAGAAGACTCAAGACAGCGGCTACCAAAGGTGCTTCAGAAAAGTACTGAATAGTGTCTGAATACATATGTAAACAAGATATTTCCATTTATTTTCAATTTCTAAAAACGTGTTACCATTATGGGGTATTGTGTGTAGGTTGATGCCCAAAAAAAAAAATCAGTCTATAATAACGAAATGTGGAAAAAGTCAAGTGGTCTGAATATATTCTGAATGCCCTTTTTCTGCTGCAACTTAGTGGCCTATCGCCCTTTCAACCAAACCTCTCTTTCACTGCTTTCCTGTCAAATAAATAACAAAATGAAATGCCAATAAATGTAAGCCACTTTTCAGACAACTGAGGAATTGGTACCACACTGGACAGTCCCAGGCTGACCCGAAATGCCCGAAGAAATGCACGGCAAGTTAGCCATGCCGCTGCCCTGAAAACCAGCACACCTGCGCTATTTCCACGGCCAGAGAAACCAAAATAGCAGCCCGGGGCATCGGTGGGCTGATGTAGAGAAGAATCAACGGTCTGTGTTCCTCTGGCGTGCCTCACTGAATCTAACTGTCCGACGACGCGTCCCGACAGACATGCTACTCCCAATTCTGTGCACTCCTTTTCACCAGGCCCCACAGGAAGCGGTGCACTGAATCAGACGTTTCGTTTGGGACACAGCCACGGCCAAGCCTGCAGGACCCAATGTAATTTGGAGCTTAATTCAATTGGATACTGTCTCTTGGTTCACAAGGGTCGAGCTGCGCTGTTAGCCTCTGCATTCATTGTGCCCCCAGAAACCCTCGCTGCGTATTCTGAAACCCATCCTCGGACACAATAGTTGTTTTTCCCTTTCCTCTTTGAAAGGCTGTTTGATGTGAGGGGCTTCCCACACAATGTTCCGTTCCACAGTTAGTTTTCCCAGAGTGCTTCGATCTCGGGGGCGGGGTGTAAAGGGGCTCCCGTTTCAGCCGTGGAGGACAGCAGGGGGACCATTCAGCGGAACGCTTTTGGAACGTTCAGATAGAAATAGGCAATGTAGAAAAAACACGACTCGCTGACATGTAGAATGAGGAAGTACATCCGCTCGATGGTTGCCTGACTACACACTCCACAACAAAGAACATGACTCAACAACATCATTCCTGTGGTTGGTCAAAGACAAATGAAGTAGCATGATATGAAGTGTCGTTATCGCCAGAACAGTGACCACACTGCACTGAATGGTAGTAGCAGAGAGACCTGTTATCATTCGACTTTGCGTGGCTAAATAGATTTTATACAGGCTAACTAATGTATGAACAGATATCTGGACAGTGGACACTGATGAACGGTCAAGTTGCTGTGTGCATATATCCCTCAATATCAGACCACAATCTGGAAGGGTCAATGTGAACTGAAATTACGTAAAATAAGGTACATCCTTTTCTCAGGTTTACCTTCTCCCTCGTTGTGTGAAAAGGTTCTAGTAAAAAACACAAAAGGAAGTGCAAATACATATTCGTTACAGCGTTGATCGCAGCGGCAGATAGCAAAGTGGTTTTTGTTGCTGATCTGCACGAATGTGTACGCAAGCGCACGAGGCATGTGCGAGTGTCGTTCCGAGGGCAATTCACAGCATGTCTCTAAATGACCTAAGGAGCTCATTGACTGGACCGGCCAACTGATGGGCCTGTGGTTTATTTTAAATAAGGAGCTTCTGCTTCCATGGGGCGATGGTTGCTGAGGCGAGCAGTGGCGTCTTGCGTCATCGGCCTCTCTCTTTATGTGGTGACTCACACACACGGCCATCTCCCTCTGTGCCAGAGAGGCTCGCGTTAAAACACACTCTGTGGGGGGAAAACACTATGAGCAGACAGCACAGAGACGGCCCGGAAGCTTCTGGAACATGAAAACAATCCTGTTCGTTCAGGTTGCCGTTTCTGTCTGGACGTTAGGAGAGCATCGTTTCTTTCGCCACGGCTACGGCGCAAACCGCGTTGCACAGTTTTTTTCTGATATTTAATCTGAACCCTATGAAGATGTCAGTTGAGAGCAGATATGCAATTTGTTGACACCCCAACAAAGAACAGATGTGTTATCCTGAATGCTAAACAATCAGCATCTGTTCACGTTTCTAGTTAACATTCCCTAGCAGGGCTCTCAAGATGAGGCACAAAAGGTCATTTACTCTGATAATCTTTACCAGGCACCGCCAATCAAGAACTGGCCACCCCTCAAAGTCTGGCTCCACTCTAGGTTTCTTCTCAAGGTTTCAGCCCTACAGGTGAGTTTTTCATAACCACTGAGCATCAGTTATTGTTGTTTGCTCTTTGAGGTTTCACACTGGGTATCTGTAAGCACTTTGTGACCACTGGTGATGTAAAAAGGCCTTTATAAAATACTTTTGACTGATTGTGTCAGTGGTACTGTGAGGTAGAGACTTAGGCCACCCTGTACTTACATCTTATTTCATCAGTAAAATAGTTATGTTGCTCCTTAACTGTTTCATTCAGTTAAGAGCATCTGTGCTACTGAAACATTTTCACTTAGATCCATGTTTCCTAGGGAATTGTGGCAGATGTTCTCAACCTGTTCCATCCCCAACATTGAGAACAAAGGCACTAACACGATGGGGGGGGGCGACACTCAGTGCCTCTAAATGGACTGCTCTGGTCAACCACGGGATCGGTCAGTTTCAACTATACCTATATGGTCTTTAAGTAAGGGCCAGCAGACTAGTCATTCTATTGCTGGTCTGGGAGAGCCAAACCGCTCATAATCCAAACCGCTACGCTCTATGAAACACGAAACACATAGACACTAAGGATTTCAGTTAGCGCACGTGTGCGCGTCCGAGTGTGTGCGTGTGTACACACATATGCTGACTGCAAATTCAGTGGATGTTCCATAGGCAAACACACGCAGCCACACAAACCCCCCCAGTCAGCTGTATCTGGATGTTGATGAGGGCTCATTGTAGAGTAGCTAGAAAGCGTGCATGGCCGCCCTGTAAACTCCCCCCCACTCCCCACGTTACCATCCCGGCTGAGACGAGCCTTGTCCTCTGGGGCTAATTATCCCCTCGTCTCAGTCTCCAACACGCCCCATGGTAACCAACGCGTACACGCCGTGCGCACGCACACAAAGAGGCGAACACACATGGGACCACATATGCCTCAGGTGTAGGGGTGTGTGGCAGCTTGCAAGCGCTCTCAACTGCTTAGTTGGGAACAGCGCACTGCCCCGTCAGGGTACAATTCCACACAGAGCAATTCCTCAGCTGTGGTGAAGAAGAGCAGGTCGGGCCTGCTCTTCTTCACCACAGCTGAGGCAGACTAATAATCCCCGATGCCTTAATATGACATGATTTATTGGGCCAAAACAGACAGGCCCGGCTAACAGCACACCGGAGACGAGATAGCAGAATGCTTCACGGTGGCGAGGCGGTGAAAGTCAGAGGGCTGCAAGGTGACGTTATGCCAATGCTGCGTCAAAGCAGAGCCTACCGACACCACCTAACAAAGCCTTGTGTTGCTCAAACATTCGGTTCAAGGTGATTTGTTGATCCTTTGATAACGGGGCGTGAGGCTTAAAAGCCAGCGAGAGCAGCGGCATTCTCTGAAAGCGCTCATTTCAAAGCGCCCCGTCGCTCTGCTGTGTCAACGGGAGGGCGCTGATGAATTAAGCCAGATGAAAACAGCCGAGGCGTGAGGAGGCAAGTGCACAGCCCAACCCGGATAACTGTCGGTTTGAAGACATCATCCGTTTCCAGACAAGGGCACTCCGCTGAAGATGTTTAGTCGTGTCTGTTACATTTTCAAACCAACTTCCAGCTGGGAACATTTTGTAGCAAATGGAAACTCTAAACCATTATACGGTCCCACCCTCATTAAAAACATTACACAAAAAGTCAATCGATGATTAGGATGCAAGCTTAGCAGGTGGCTGCAAATTGATCGTTCCTGCAAATTGATCGAACCACAAACCAAGACCAGAGGCGGAAGAGGGGGATATGCTATGAAAGTGATGTCCTATGTCATATTTTCAGATTCCTATCCTCCCCCGTGTCTATTGAATTCCATAATGTCAAATTTGTGACGGCTGACGCGGGAGAGTTGAAGATTGAGACCCGTGTCCTCACCAAGCCGTTCCGCGTTTCATCAGACCGCTCCCTCAACCACAATGGTTACATCGGCACACATGCACGTGGTGAATGCATTCCATGGCCGCCAACCACGATTGAGCTCACAGGCTCCTGACTTACCACAAGGAGTTGCCAATGCAAAGTGAAAAGACAACCCTCTACAACATTTTGCGATGCCTTGGTCCTCAGGGAACTGCCTGAAACCCCCAACCAGGATTCCAACACCTGGCCACGATAACGCAGCTATACAGGCAAACACTTACACCGTCGTCCCACTCAGAGGCATATAAGCTATAATTAACTTTGTACCTTATATG
This sequence comes from Esox masquinongy, assembly GCA_016801175.1. Taxonomy (NCBI): domain Eukaryota; kingdom Metazoa; phylum Chordata; class Actinopteri; order Esociformes; family Esocidae; genus Esox; species Esox masquinongy. The sequence continues at coordinate 11,038 of JACXGI010007547.1, forward strand.
ACTGTTAGATAACAGTTTTCATACATTCTTATAATGCAAATCTGAAGCCCATTCTAGCCTACTCGGGTAATAAAGCACCCCGGGGGGGCGGGGGTTAACATGGTTTAGACTGAGCTGGCATAGATTATGTTGTCGAAATGGAGGACGGTCGGTCAGTTGTTTTGGGGGAGGGATTCCACTGGCAGATGGAGACCTAACACAAGAGACGGGTCCTTTTAAGTGAAAAGGGGTCATTGATTTCATCCCCTGAAAGGTTAGAAGGGAAGAGTGTCTGAGGGGTGCTTCCTTTAATAAATCTTCTGACCAAACTACTACATAAAGCAGCTCGATCATCCTTGTTACCAATGACCAACGAGATCCATCCAAGTCAAGATCACCCCTGCCCCCCAACTTAGAGAGATTGCAAAATAACTAAATAGCGTATATAGGCCAATGAGCTGATTCATTTAACCCCTATTCTTATTCGTGTTACTTGAATATTCAGCATGCTTCAGCAAGTTTAATGAATATAAGAATTACAACAACAAAAAATGCGCTGGGGAATATATAAATGAATTATTTATGTTTACAGAACTACATGATCATCGACAGGAGGAAAGAGCTCATTTGGCTGCCGGTGGTCCCAGCTCCTAGATAGTTAGCCGATTAAACATTTATAGTTGGATGAGAAGAGGCCCTTGAGGGCCAAGACCATCTGTTGTGCCCGTTCGAAAAAAACGAAGCAGGAAACACAGTCCAAGTAGGCCTCCGCTACAAACCAGGCCAGTTAAATGTGCACAAAGATGCACATAGTAGACTAGACTACAAACGAAGCCGGTTAGATCTACTTGTTTGGTGTTAACAGGGATCATGAAGCAGCATTAAGACAGTGTAGCGCTAAGCAAATCGTAGCCTGCACTGCAAACAAGGCTGGTTACTCATGTGCTCCTCGGTGGGTTACAGCGAGGTGCTTGCGACGCCGGGGTTGTGGGTTGGATTCCCATGCAGAGGTCGGTAGGAAAATGTACGCACTCACTACCATAAGGCACTCTGGGTGAGAGCGCCCGCAACACAATGTAAAACAAAATGAATAATGTTAAAAATATATGCATTTGTTGTCTTATACTTTAAAAGGAAGTATACAAAAGACATTGTATCCATTTCTTCTCAGTAAAGCATATTTGAAACCAGATAAGATCTGTGGATGAAACAATGACCAGGCTACATCAGAACCTCGGATGTCGCTGGGTCAGTTTCCCAAGCTGTGCTGCCGGCCGGCCGACCCGCGGGGGCGTCCCTCCGCGGTCGCACTCCCTCCTCCGGGACATGCAAACTGTTGGCATAGCTACAGGGGGTATGCAGTGATCAACGCAGGAAGTGACATCATCACGTGCCCAGGGGAGCTTTGGGTGGGTGTCAGTCCCCCTTGTTGTTTAAACTAATTTGACAAGTTGCGCGCTCTCACACACACACACACAAACACACTCACGGGGGAAGCTACTCTTCACCCGGGGCCAGAGAAGGACTTGACTAAAAACAAAACAATAGCGGGAGTATGGGTTG
>JACXGI010007547.1:19508-37177 GCA_016801175.1 Esox masquinongy
CACACACACACACACACACACACACACACACACACACACACACACACACACACACACACACACACACCCCCCACTTAAGCGCTGTCTCTCTTCCTCCCTTATCGCTCTCCCTCTCTCCATCCCTCTTTCCACCACTCTCTCTCACGATCTCCCACCCTATAGATCAGTCATTCCATCAGCAGTGAAACAGTTGTCCTGGGTTAGAGAGATGAAGGGGCGTGGCGTTTCAGTTTCCAGAGTGGTTCTGCCATCTGTCAGAAGAGAGGTCAGAGATGCCATTTAAAGTGCCTGGATATGACATCTAGACTCTAGTCCCAACCATTCTGAGCTACTACCACTTAATCACATCCCGAGGCTGCAGTATTTCAGTGGCAATCCTCAACATCGTCCTCCTCATTAGACCCATTTGGAGAACAAGAATCGCTACATCTGATTACTACAGGTCCCAGTGACATGAAAGCTAGTCAACAGTAACCTAATTTATATATACCTTTTGTGCAGTACAGCCCTAATGACACAACAACAAACAATGCGCACATGATCTACAAGGTTTGGCGAACATAACAGGCATACATGGTAACTTAATCAACAAACAAAAAAACATGTGAAAAGCAACTGGCTTCCCAAGTAACAGAAGATATCGAGTCCAGATGCTAGTTAGTTTAATGATAGCTCTGGAGTATTGATGGACCCTCAGACTAAGAGCGGTCCTGACAGATTTACAATCATACAGTAGATTTTGCTCAAAGTTCAAACCACTGAGCCAAGAGAAGACAATCATTTCAATCCACACAATCCAATCAGTGTAATTCGCGAGCCTTGCCAAGCGAAGAGCACCCAACCACAACGGAAATCTACCCAGGCCCCTGCGTTCCTCCATTAAGGTGGGGCCCACTTTTGACAGTTCCACTGTTCCTCAGGACATAGTGGAGATGATGGTACGCAAGTCCCTGCAGGTGGGACGATAAACCAAACATTACAGACAATACCGACCACTTACCGACGTTTTGCTGATATGGTTCTGCGCGGTAAGTAGCCTATTAAAATGTGTGTTTGGAATGAAACATTTTTGCAAATAAGGGACAATTTATGCGACGATTGATGACTACAACAATCAGATATTGTTTGTTCCATTTACCGTTATCTTTTCAATTCAGGAAACGCGATACGAATGTGTCGCCCAGCTCTACAGGACACCCACATCGTCGGTCAGTGAAAGTGGAGGGATAACAATTGCCATCGTTGCCACACAGTGGGTCACACATCCACCCACCACTTGTCTGACACGCCCATGGCACACAACTTTTGTCAGGCACGGATGCCCGTCACCAGGGACGCAGTTTTAAACGTAGTTGCTAATAGACGTGTTAACTCGATGTTTGACGCTTTGCGCTTGCTTTACTTCCCCGCAGGCTCCAAAATCAGTGGAAAGTGGGCCAACATCAACAACACCTGCACGGAGAGCGAGTCATCCCTGCCTACTGCACAACACCCATGTCTGTGTGAAAATGAACGGAGTCTAATCCAGAGAAATAGAACGGGGTCCTCAACAAGTATATTGGGCTAAATTGTGGCTTAATATTGAAACACACACGTAGTTCGTTGAAGAGACTTGATGTTGGAGATTAACAGTAGCCTAAATGGAAGAGAACAGAAGCAGATAACTACGACTCGCGATATAATTACAACGTTAAGCCTATACCAGGAACATGTATTTAGGAGGTCATGAGAGAATGCGTGCCATCCACTTCTATTATGCAGCTCAACATCTGCCCAGCTGAGTGGTAAGAACGAGAAGCCTTCTGCGAATCCCCTACCGTAGTTCGGCATTCAAGTTAATCAAATTTGCTACTTGATCTGTATTTGAGTATTATATAGCAGGGTTAAGTGCTTGTTGAACCAAATCAATAAAAGAATCGATTGTTTACTAACAAATCAAAATTCCATTCAACGAGACCCTGCCAAGGTCTATACAATAATGTATACAGTATGGTAAGATGTGACAAAATGTGACTTAGACTGTATCAAAACCATACAGCAATTGACACACCGGCATTAAACACATATAAGACGATTTGAGTGAAAACACGTTATGGTGTTGATGCATAACATTAAGTGAATACACACACCGCGATTGCCTTACCTTCAATTGCGATGACGTGTTCCCGAATCTGATTCTGCAGAATTGGTTCCTCCACGCGCTCAAGTAGTTCATAAATGGAGTAGATGTTCGGATGGACTGATTCGAAGCGTTGGATCTCAGACCGAATGGCAGCGGAGTTTGCAAGGTGCTGCTGATAGTTCATGTTGACGGTCGTTTTGCTTTCCACCTTCACGACTGGAAACAAATTGACTTGTCCGGTCCAATGGCGTTGTCCTCAGCACAATATTGTGCGGCTTAAGACAAACAATTCGTCGATGTGTAACTATAGCTAAATTATTTAAACAGCAGAATGGTCTCGAAATGAGAGAGCAGCTGCTTTTCAATTAAATTGGTCCATGTAGCTAGCTACCAGCTAGCTGGCTACCCCTGTGTCCAAACAACCAACCCGGGCTCTCCTGATTCGAAATCCTGGAGTGACAGTAGTACAGTCGGCTGAGCAACGCTTCCCCATATCCTTGTTCCGTCCCTCACGGCGTGTAGAACTACAAACACAATTCACGGAGACCCTGTATATGTATTACAGTAGAGCAAGCTGTCCATGAAAAAATGTATGTAAATTCTATAGTCATAACTATCTGACGCTAAACAGGTTTGAACCCCTTGCTGAAAGGGCCCTCTCGTTCGGGCTAGCTCTGTTAGCTACTTAGCTAATGTCCAAGCCGGGGGACTAAACTCAGAATTTCTCAAACACAAACCATTCTGTACTTAGACCGACCATATTGTTTCAGTGATTTTCCTCACAAACAAGCAAATAAACCAATCTATGTAACCAGGCAAAACACAAAAACGCTATCTACATAGGTAGCTAGTAAGCTAATAGTTACTAATCGTGGCTGGATGTGTGTTCTGCGCAGTTCGTTGTTTTGTTTAGCGTGCAAGATCAGGCGCAAAACTCCCCACAGTCCCGATTTGGTCCAAACTCTGGCGTTGGTGATAATCTTAAATCACCGCAAAATGATGCTACTTAGAGTTAGTTATTACGATAAGCGCAATAGCTATATATTTTACAGATTGCTCTTGTTTATCCGCAAACATAGGTTATCTTGCGTTGTGCCGAAATCCATCCCGTCTTGGTGTCTGTATCCTTGGACGTCATTCCATGAACGTTTCCTCCAGGAAAACGTCTGCTGCAATGCATTGACTGGTTTCGCGTTCTCGAACGTGCTCATTGCGTAGAGGCTGCGCATTTGTTTGTATGGGCAACTGTTCTAATACTAGTTTAGTGGCTGGTCCAGTACATAAGTTCGATGGTAGACAATCAAAAAGTATAGTAGCAATAAAAAATATGTATATCTTCATATTCTAGAAGGCAACTATTTTGGGCAAATTTAGCGCAATATATAATCTAAATATAATCTAAACAAGCAAACAATGATTTTAAATGATTATACTCAAAATTCAAAAAATAACCTGCAATATTTTATTGACAAATTAAAAAGGTTCATATTCAAATTTTTTTATTTATTCACTTATACAACCTCATTATCAAAAGGATAACGAGGTTATAGGACAACGAGGCTCTTAATACCCACCCCAAAGATGTTGATCCCAATACATAATTTGACATCTCAGTTCAATGCACTCAGCCCTAATGCTGCCTCTCATTATATTCACACATAGGATATATCCAACATGTCAGAAGATTCTGGACTTGTTTAGTTCATTGGTCCAGTCCTCTTCCTCAATCAGCCCAGTTGGATACTGCTTCTCCATCCACCACTAAATAATGGACGATGCCAGCTCTTTTCTTCCCACTGCTCAAAGCTTTGATGCAGCATTCATGGTCTGCCACTGTGAAGTGTGTCTCTGTTCCGTCATCCACAAACTCTCCCTACAGATTACAAAAAGAGAAGTTCCATAAATATAAGTAAAGTATTGTGATGACAAAACCATGGAACAAAACATAAGAATATCCCATGGTCTTGACCCATTTATTTAACATAGACTAAATGAATGTTATAACTTTACAAGGCACTCCATATGGGGTTGAAATGGTCCAGGGGTTCTTACCATTGTCTCCATTTTCTGCCCATTGCACCATACATCCATTGTGTCCTTCTCTATTGAAATAAATCACACATTGTTAACTTATTCTTACTGCTCGTGTTATGTTTATCAACATTGTCCTATAGGCCCATATAAATAGTACATTTGAAATACAGGTGGTCTCCCAAGTGGTGCAGCATTATGGCAATGTTGTTCCTTCACAGGCGGTGGCTGGGAGTCTCATAAGGGCATTGCATATTGGCCCAGCACCGCGTGGGTGGAGATGGCCAGCAGAGTTTAAATGTCAGATCTCGCTCTAGTGACTCCTTGTGGCTTATAGGCCCCCGCAAGCTGACTTAGGTCATTAGTTTCAGGAGCATTCTCCTCTAAGTGCATTGGTCCATGGTTTACACATCCAGGCCAGAATGGGAGGTTTTCAAAAATAGTTTGTTATTCGCAGAAGTCCCAGACTGCATCTTCAACTAAGAATGGGATATAATGACATTTTGAGAAAACAGGTTAAAATCATGAAAATATGTACATTTATTTGTCATTAACTGTATGTACAGAGTGTATATTATACATCCGTAAGTTCTTCCAAACATCACTCAGTCAAGGTTAGTACTATGTTTATGACTGCCACATGGAACTTCTTTTCCAGTTAGGTTGCATGCATGGCTAAAAATAGCTCACCTAGATGTTTTCACCTGAGATTATCCTCTCCTAAGAGCTACACAGACCAGCAGGTTGCCTAAAACAGAAGTTACTATTTTATAGGCTTTTTAGCAAAGACTTACCAAGGACAATCCTGCAGTCAACACCATCCACTTGTAACACCCAAGTCTTAGTCGCTTTTGATCTATTATCTGTGAATTTCTGGAGACTCTTGCCATCAATCTCCAAGGTGTACTCGTAAGTAAAGCCACTGATAGCCTCAATGTTTACTGTTGCTCTTGTTTCCATGCCTCCTACTGTGAAGGTCTCCTTTCCAACCAGTTTGAACATCCAATCTCTTCTGAGCACTTCCTGGGGAAAAAAGCAAATACGAAAGCCAACGGCCTTTTGTACATAATCTAACAGAAAAAAAACATTGGTTGTAAAATGAAATACAGACAAAGAAAGGAAACAATTTCCAGACATACATACCTGTCCATTAATCCAAACAACCCTCTTTCCTGTCGTTGTTCCATGTTCAAACTCAATTCTGTAAACTCCGTCACTTAACGCCACCTCCCACATAGCAACTACATCTCCAGTCATCATCTTGACTAACTTTCCAGCGACATAAAGCTTGTATACCTAACTGGAAACAATCCTAATTTTAAAACTAGTTTGTAGTTTAAAATTCATACTATAGGGTTTGTCTCAATGCAGTGTTGGTCTGCATGTCCATCAAATTGTTCTGGTCTACTCTGCCTACACAGCAAATTACAAACTGCATTACTGTAAGAGGCTTATTGGTGCAAAACCAAACCCTCTTTCAATCCAGTTACTGCCAGAAGGAATATGTGAGATGTAGAATAAATGCCTATACCTTATTTTGATAGGCCTAAGTTAAATAATAAAAAATAGCCAATGAATCAGTAACATCATCACAAGTATAATAACATAAGGAACATAGAGAAACGTAAGTGTTTTAAGCTTGCAATACGAAAGCCTTGTGTATTATTATTTTATTTAAAGGATGTAATAAGAATGCGTACGCATAAAGGTGGTTTATAAATCTTCACAAAAAAAGCTAGAGCACATTATATAAGCTATAACTCGGTTGAATTTCGTGCTCACCAAGTGAGTGTATGGAATATTTAAAGAAGGTAATAAAACAAGGTATTCACAAAATGTGGCCAAGACCGCCAGTAGATGGCATCCCAATACTTTTTCTACAAAGAAAACGTTCCTAAATACAACTTTCTGAACTTGGCAACATTTTATGGACTATTATAACAACAATAATTAAGTCGGTACGTAAAAACAAATTATGCATACAATCTTACGGCCGTTGGCCTAATGCATTTTATTGATCTTAAGAAAATACTTAATAATAGTTTGTCTGGCGTAATAAATCAAATTAATGTAACCAAAATACACCTATGTAATTTAATGTAAGGTATACCGACTGAATTGGCAATATATAAATAAATGCTGCCAATTTAGATTTGTTCTTTTCATAAGCAGATACGGTTGTAAAAACTAGTGGCATGGTATCGTGTGGGCGGTGCCGAAATTTTCTGAGATCCACTACTCCGTGGTTACTGTCTTTCTGTCTCGTGTTGGTCCTCAGAGGGGAGAGAGCGCTGACGGAGACTGTGGTTACTTAGTATTTCCATTGGTAACTCGACGCGCTGAAGGGGGAAGGCAGAAGATCCTGGCCGACAACGCAGTGAGACTTCCAGAAATCCGTCTTACGACGTAGAGAAACGTTGCCTCTGGAGTTACGATCGATGGAGTAATATTGTTACTGAAAAAATACAGTCATGGAACTGTTATGCGTAGTACAGTACCTACGTGTACTTTTTTACAATATAAAATGAATTTCGGCCGATGGAACAGAAAAAGGAGACATTTGGACGACTGCCATAACATGTATTACCATCAGAGAGTTATTTTTTCCCACCGGAATTTAATGGTAAAATACTAGCTTCTCATTTAAACTTCCATGAGGATTATATCACATATTCACTAGAGTTTTTGTTGATTTAAACAGCTCTAAGTTACACATGCACCTATCTTTTTATGAACAGTTACTGCTGAACCTAAAAGAAAGAATGGATGTTCCCTCATTAAACATGAAAACTGGAAACAACTTCAGAACAATAGAGGACTACAGGCCATGCTTCTCTCATCAAGATTCTTAAACTCATTGTGGGTTTATCAGTGATACTACAAAAATGAAATGGACACTGCATCATTGTGTGTTGCTACTATTGCTGGTCTGGAATGCAGGGGCCTCTGAGAGAAGACCCCAAAGAAAGAAAACGTTACGACGAACATTCCTTCAGGGGGGGATTTTTAACAGGACACAAAATATGTTGTACTATGACAGTATTACCCCTTCTGCTGGAGCTACAACTGTGTCCCCTATGGCGAGGCATCCTGGCAATATGCAGAGTGAAGAAAAAGCAGAGCCTTCGAGAGGAGAAGGGCGGCCGGGCAGAAGAGTGATGCTAAGTAGGCGAATACCTCAGCGACCAAAGACTTCCATAAACAAGGCCATCCCTGGTATATCTCAGGACAACAGCAAACCGGTTACAGGCGTAGCATCTCAGCCTCAGTCCAAGACAGCCCACGTTGTCCCTGGCAGCACAGCCTCTCTTAACATCCTGGCCAGCTTTGCGGGCAAGAGCAGGGTTCTCGTCATCTCCGCCCCACACGAGTCAGACAGCTATTACCGCCTGATGACGACCCTACTTAAATCGGACGTGTACTGTGAGATGGCGGAGCGGCACATGCAGGTGATAGTGATGTTCCACCAGGAGGGAGAACGGGGAGGTAAGGTGCGCCGGGTCAGTGCCAGGGGACAGGTGACAGAGGAGCCCCTGGACACGGCCCTCATCCCCAGGCTAATGAACTTCCTTAAGTTGGAGGAGGGGAAGTTCGGCATGGTTCTCCTGAGGAAGACCCTGCAGGTGGAGGAGAGGTACCCGTACCCAGTCAGACTGGAGGCTATGTATGATGTGATGGACCAGACCCCCATGCGAAAGCTGGAGAAGGGCAGACAGAGGGGCTTTGTGCAGAGGTGCAAAGCGGCCGGTGTTGAGGGCCAGGTGTTTGGGTCCCATGGACCAGTGGTCACAAGCTCAAAAGCCAGAGTGAACCCAACGAGGGAGATGGTGCCAGTCGGGAAGGAAATGGAGGGAAAAGAGCATGGACTCACACAGGGTACAACCACAACCACCACAAAACCTATTACTACCACAAAATCAACCACAAAAACAAAAGCAACCACAACAAAAGCAACCACAACGACTACAAAGCCAACCACCACTAGAAAGACAACCACAACCACAACAAAACCAACAACTACTACAACCGCAACAAAAGCAACCACCACAACAAAAGCAACCACCACAACAAAACCAACAACAACAAAACCAACATCTACAACTACGACAAAACCACCCACAACAACAAAAGCAACAACCACCACAACCACAACCAAAAAAACAACCACCACCAGAAAACCCACCACTAAAAAGCCCTGGGAACCCAAAATGGCAACCACACACTGGGACCCAGAGGTCCTTACCACACACAAATCCTCCAAAATATTCTTAGTGACCCACAAAGATGACATTACAGCATCCTATAGAGACCAATACGAAGGATACACGACCGACGATATCAAAGATGGCCGCCAAGTTACTTCTCCAACTCAGCTCACTAACAACAAATCAACCAAAGGTGTGGAAGAACTGGGCAGTGACCTGAAGGTTGACTCGGATGCAGAGGTGGAAACAGCTTCCCCTAAGAAGGGCAAGGTCAAGCAGCCTGACAATGCAGAGAGGAGGAAAAGGGTGGATAAATCAGGGAAAAAAAGCAGAGCAGACAAGAAGAAATCGAAGGCTGCTAAAGACAGTGATAGCGGCTTTTATCATGGCAGGAAACCAGGGAAAAAGGGTGCCATTATCCAGAATAAAGATGCAGACACTGAAAGGCTTGCAAAACAGCTAAGCCCCTTGGTCTCCTTTTTTAGTCATTTTGAAAAGAGACGACGTCTTCTTGTGAGTATCCTGATGTATTATGTAAAGTACTGGTTGAGTGGACACACTACAGTTGTTTAATTATTTTAATCCCAGCCATGGCATACCGCCAATGCCAAGGGCGTCCAGAATAGGGCAGTGCAAATTGGCTCAGTGCTGCCCTGGCGTGGATGGATGGATGTGGTGTACTCGACCCGTGTTTTTGGCTAGGGAATGCGTTCTCCTCCAGCGTTTTTACTTGCGTAAACTTCCTAGTATAGTGAGCAGCATAATAATTGGAAGAAAGGAATGTACTTTGGAAAGGAAACATTTTGATCCTTTACGCTCCCGCACCTGCTGTGTTGCAAAGAGGCAAGACCTTAATTACCAATTGGGAGGGGAGAGAAATGGGGTAAAACATTGGTTCATTCAGCCGCACAATACCAAAAAAAGAACGTTGAATAAGAGGCAAGAATAAAAATGTCATGACTCATGTTCATCCCTACCAGGTGATCACTACTCCAGATGAGGAGAATCGCATGTACACACAGCAGAGAGATGAGTATCTGGAGCATGTGTGTGAACTGGGCCTGCGAAAGATCTCACTTATCACCATCTTTGGCTCTCTGACCAATGGCACCATGAAGATGGATGATTACCAGGCTGGTAAGTGACGTTTCAAACATTCTGCGTTGCTATTTTTTAATGAGAGACTTATGGAGTTGTGTGGTTACAGAGAATGATCAGCCTCTAAAAAGCATAAAAGAAGAGGACCTTACAAACCAGTCGCTCATCAGAGCTTTGCGAAAAGAGTTGGGACTGATCTTTGAGGACTACTATATGGTGCTGACCGACTTTGATATGAAAGTAAAGGTTGGTAGATACTTAAAAAGCTTACAGTTTTCAATTAATAATATACGTTTTGTTTATGGTGTCGTAGCCTAAAATCAGTGGCACTCAACTCCAGACCTAGGGACCTAGCCTTTTGATTACAGACTAAATTAAGTCTACCAGGCAGAATAGAAATCTAGCAGTACTCTATGTTCCTAAATGTGGAGTTGAAAACCCTTGACCTCATCATATTATTACCATTGTTTTAGTCCTGTGTTTGAAAATCGATCATATCAAAAATTGATCTAAAGAGAATTGATAGTATCAATAACATTCCCTCTCATCCCTGTCTGTACCTGACCAATGTCCATTTTGTTGTTTGGCCTCACAGCAAGAATATGAGGTGCCCATTGCCATGAAGGCTGTGTTTGACTACATAGACACATTTTCCTCACGTGTCAAGGAGATGGAGCAGCAGGCGAATCAGGGATTGACGTGCAAGAAAGAAGACAAATCCAAATCTTTAGAGAACTTTTTGTCGAGGTATCAGAGGAGTTTTGTTCTTATGACTAGGCAAAGGCAACTGTAGTTTTAAGTCAACACAACTCACATTAGACTTAAAAAACAACAACAAAAAAACACTCCTGGTAGAATACAATAATCAAGCAATACATACATGGCGGGCTGGTGATATTTTGTTTGTATATACTTGATTGTCTTTAGTATGTCTGTTTTTTTGTTTGCAGATTCCGTTGGAGACGCAGACTGTTTGTGATTTCCTCCCCTGATGATGAAGAATGGGCCTATCAACAGCAGCTTTACGCCATGAACAGCCAAGCTTGCAATCTGGGTGAGTAGTGATGTCACACTATTGTGTCAGATGGGATCAGTACATGAGAATTTCCAAAGAAACATGCTCAGCAAGCATCATTACACGTTTTCTGAGTTTTCTGCAACTGTCAGCAGCTCATCATGTGATTTTCTCTTTAATTGTAGCTTACAGAGTCTCTCACAAAAGTGTAAACTGTTACAAAATACTACATAATAAATCGGTATAGCTATGCAAACAAAGGAAAGGGATTCTTGGGAGTTTAGTTTCAACATGCCTGTATTGCTTTAGCTGGAAAATGAAAACCACGTTAAAGCTCTTCTAAGCGAGAGGTCTCTTAAGCATCGCCAGAATGTTTTTGTATTTGGTTTTGAGTTTGTTGTAGAAAATGTGGTCAACTATTAATGTTTGTCAAGTACTGACGAAAAACAAACATCTTAGTTTGAGAGGACTGTCTATTGTTTACCATCATTCAGTCTTATGTATGACTTAAATTGTACTGTGATGGAAGATCTGCAAAATAGAAACACTTTTGGCAAGTTGGTGAAGGAATCATATAACAGAGAAACTCGTAAAACTGGACATCTGTTGCGCTTCAGTTGTATGCATGCCATAGTGCTTCTAGAAAGTTCTTCATGGATACATTTTTGCACATAAAGTTGGGTATGATTAAATGGGCCAGAAAATATTGTATAATATTAATACTGTAGAAATATTGCCGGGTCCAATTAAATATTTGTTTGTGGATTTTGAAGTGTTCTTTGAGTTATTGTCTTGCTGTAAGATCCATTTTTGGCTAATTGTTAGCCCCCTGACAGACAGAATCATGTTACTGCACAAATTATCCTGGTACTGGGAAAGGTTCATGATGCCATTGACCTGAAATAAGTCCACAGGACCAGTTGAAGACCCAACACAATCAAAGTTCCACACCATATTTATCACTTTACCTAGTACACAGTTACTTAGTTTGTACATCAACTGTGTAATTTTGTTTACCAAAATGTGTATAATATACATTAAGATGTACAGTATTAGGTCTTGGTTACAAATAGTGTGTAAGAAGTTTAGGAGCTTAATGGGCACATTTAATGGCTACTTCTCACCTGGCTCTATTTAGGCCTGCGCCATATTTCTGTGCTGAAGCTGATCGGGAAGGACTCCGAAGACTTGGGCGGAACCCTTGAGCTATATCCAATCAATGGTGAGAAACTGGGTTTATTGTGACCATATTGGTGAAAATACTAAGATTGCTAGGCTAATTCTTTGATCTAGGCTAAACTACAGTTGTGGCCCAAAGTATTAGAACCTGTGCACTTCATTCAAATAATGCTCAATTTCTAAAATATTTTGGTATTCAGGTATGTATGGTTTTTGTGGTTTACTGTTGAACAAAACCATACTAACAGAACAATTTTCTAAAACTTAGTTTATTGCACAAATAAATCCTAGAATGGTTCAGACAATATTATTGTCACCTTCTAGCTGTAGTAGATTTCAAGCAGTTGATTCTCCTTCACTTTGGAATTCAAGTAATCTGTGAGTGAAAATCACTCATTTCACCAGTTAGAATGGCCATAACTGTCACTGTAGCCAACTTTGCTGGAGGTGGAGGCAAGAGAAAACCTGATGGAAAATTGTAGCAAATGATTGTTTGAATGGTAGAGAAATCAACTTGATCAACTGCCACCAAGATTCAAGCTAACCTGCAGACACAAGATACGATAGTTTCAACTCGCACTACAATGACTACAAACACACTTAAAAAGGCACCCAGGAAGGGTTCAAGACAAAACTCTGGACTGTTCTGAAGTGTCCAGCAATGATTCCAGATCTAAATCCTGTTTAAAGCTTGTGGACAGATCTGTAAACAGCAGTTGGGAGGTACCATTTTCAAATCTGGGAGAATTGGAGACGTTTGTGGACCAACCTATTCAGGAAGCTCATCCATGGCTATAGAAAGCGCTTGATTGCAGTTATTTTGACCAAAGGCTGTGTTATCAAATATTCTAGTCTAATATTAAGGGTGTCAATCATTTTTATATTCCATTTCTGTTTATTTTCTGATTTAAAATGATATAATGGGTTCTGAATCAAAACTTTCTATAATATAACAGTAGCAGTGAAAAAAGGAATTGCGGATACAAAATATTTTGAAAATGCAATGTTTCCAAAAGTTTGGGCCATGCCTTCAACACATTCCGTTGTCTGAAAAGTATGAAATCAAGTAAAGTTAACCCCTCAACCCTACCTGTGTCACAGGGACTGCCACTGTGGAACGTGAGGATGTCACTCCCTCTCTGGTGAATGACATTAGGAACTACTTCCAGGTCAGCCCAGAGTACTTCTCTATGCTTTTGGTGGGAAAAGACGGAAACATCAAGTCCTGGTACCCGTCTCCGATGTGGTCCATGTCTATCATATATGATCTGGTTGACTCCATGCAGCTCCGGAGACAGGAGATGGCTATTCAGCAGTCCCTTGGCATGCGCTGTCCTGAAGATGAGTATGGAGGGTACGGTCATGACAGAGACCCAGATGGTTACCACAGGGGATATGGGTACTAAGGGGTTAAGAAAGTGATCTGGACATTGACTATATGTTAACTATTGGAAACATGCAGTGATATGGGCCTCATGGCAGCATGACAATGTTTTTCTGTCTTTTGTTCTCTCGAGTGAGATCTCTCAGCTCTCATCCTGTACTTATTTCAAATAGTGTAAGACAAATATTATTATATCTACTATGTTTAATGATTCATGGACCAGTTGATTTACCTTTGTTCTCTATTTCTTTGCATTTCCACATGATAATTTGGGGTACACATCTAGCAGGCCGATATGTATAATGATTCTCTTTTTCATTACCTCTTCATCTCGATTTTACTCTTGGCGGTAGTCACTAAAAGAACAAAGTAAATCATTGTGCAATGTGTGAAGCTGGAGGACAGTTCTATATTTTAACACATTAATTCTTTGACAGTATTTATCCCCTTGCCAGCTAAAATTGGAGGGATTACTCCCTCTCACTTTTCACGAAGGTATGTTTCGCCGTTAAACCCATGTTGTTAACTACAATGTGTGAACTTGTCTGTAATAGCAGAGTAGATGGGCAGTGCTGACATTTTATAGGCCGTTCCCTAGAGCACAGTGACCAAGGTGGGAAATAATATAGCTATGTGCTCCCTGGCTGGGCCAACAATGACATGGATTGGTAGAAGGAAATCGATAATTATTAAATAAACCATACCAATGGAAAGCTTTTAAGTGCTTTTATTTTGATTAGTTAATTTATTTTCATTCCTTAAGATGGTGTCTGGCTAACAAGCGGTAAAAAACTGAACAACAATCTCTGGCGAGAGCATTATAGCCTTTGCAGTTTGAGGTAATTGTGTGTGTATGTGTTCTATGTTCTCGGGAAAGGAATATTTACAGTGTTGTGTTTAGTTTGGTTGTAGTTTGTGAATTATGATCAATTGCTACTTTTTTGTGTGTGATATCCATTGTTTGGGCACTGTATACTGCATTCATATGAAAAACTCTGGGACATCAATTGTAAGACCTTTGAAATCACGTAATTAAGGGGTTTGACTTATGGAATATTGTGAGTTTGAATGTTAATGTGTTAAATCATGAAATAAAGAAGGAAAACCCTATCATATCTAAATCCCTTTACCTGAGAGAGCTAGATGAACTCCAAGAATCATTGGTTGGTAGAGCATACTCAGGTGCTTGCTCAACAAAGAGTTAAGCAGAAGCAATCTTGGTCATTAAATCTGTTCCTCCAAACATTGTGACAGATTAGTTGTGGTGAGAGGAACGTTGATGTCCTTGACATTTTATGGAAACTTCAGGCTAAGTGCAGACTCACCAGAGTTTTTCTGGACGGCAGAACAGTGTGAGAGAGTATGATCCGGTACGATTCCGTTCTCAGACATATGAGTCAAACACAGGAAATAAAACCGATAACAGTCACTGCAATAAGGGCAAGACGGACCTTGGTCAGGAAGGTAACCAAGACCCCAATGGCCACTCCAACAAAGCTAAGAGATTCTCTGCAGAGATGGGAGAACCTGCCAGAAGGACAACCATCTCTGCAGCACTTCAACAATCAGGCCTAAATGGAAGAGTGGCTAGATGGAAGCCACTCCTGAGTATAAGGCATATGGAGGGCTGGCCCTGGGCATAGGAAAGACTGCCTGTCGGACTTGATGAGACCAAAATTGAACAATTAGTCCTGAATACCAAGTGCTATGTCTGGCAAAAACAAGGTATGCTCATTACCTGACTAATACTATTTCTATGGTGAAGCATGGGGGAAGGAGCATCATGTAGTTGAGATGCTTCCCAGTGGCAGGGACTGGAAGACTATGAATATGGAGGAAATATGGAGTAATATGGAGGAAAACACAAAGAGTTCCTTCAATAAAATCTGCTCCATGCTCGAAACTGCAAATATTATGTATTCTTGGCCTGCATGTTAACAGAGCAAAAACGATAACTAGCTATACGATTTATTTGTTAAAACAATAATTGCACTGAGCAACTGACCTAAATATTGAGAGTCATAAACCCATAAAACCTTACGGAACAAATGGAAAACCGCCCATAGGGGATTTTTAGATCCACTTCAAATTAGGTATCGTGTCGGCTAACACCTAGCCATTTAAACTTTTATCAATATTGACTAAATAGGCGAAGATATTTTTGTCAAGCTAATTGAAGCAAATATGTTCACAAAAGGCACCTTGTCTTGTCGAGATTGTACACTGTTTTCAAAACGCCAAGCAGTGTTAGGTCTAAACAAAACACAGACCTTATTTGAAGTGATTTGAACATTTCCTTATGGGATAATAAATGAATGGTGAAATGCGAAAAGAGCCAGTATCACATCTTGCCTGCATGTTTTACAGGGATTATGACGCGTCCGCAATTTCACTCGTAGTACGCAGTATAAACCACGCGCACTGTCAACGTAATAAAAACTTTCTGGTAAACGTCACACTGGACCGAATATAATATCATGAGCGAAGGCGGTCTGTCATCAGTAAGCAATATGGATCACAACGATAAGAGAATTAGAAGAGCGTTAAGGCGGCGACCTTATTCGGTAAATATCAAGTAATATTCAGGTTTTCAGTGTGTTCCATGTGTATTATTTAATTCTTAAGGTTTATAAACCGACCCGAGCAAATTCGACCTGGAAACAATACGTTAAATTTATACATAAAAGTCTATAAACTGCATTTTCATCATAAACTAAACACAAATAGTAACCTCATGTGATATTGTCATCTCCACAGTCTGCCTGTGTGAAGACCCACAACAGGCCTGTAAGTATATTCAATTCCTTATTGACTTATCGATAAATCATTTGAACTGCATTTGAATTAAGTTATTTGAAAATGAGCAAAACGATGACAAATATTTTCAGATTTTGTTCACAGCCCATCATCACTATCTATGACCAAGACCAGGCATCTGGGGTCACATTTTTGCAATTAAACCAGTGTATCTCCGCCATTACACCAGAAACTCCCTGCCAGGTCAGACTTCTCTATTGTACCCATATTGAGACATGCCAGATAGATCCATCTTTCCATTTAACCAAACCATCCCCTAATGTTATGGGAGCTTCAATACAAATGAACATTCACTATCCACATCCTGGCCAATGGCTGTACATTATGGTGGCCCTGAGCACTTGTCTCTGTCTATGTCCTCAGTCTGGGAGGTTGACTCATGTGATGGGGACATCACGCGAGGAGAGGTGCTCCTCAGTGCGATCTAACGACTCCCAAAAGACTTTCATTGTCTGTGAACATGAGGTAAGAGAGTTTTACCATCTTCTGTCTTTCTTGTGTTACGCCACTGTAAGGAAAATTATCTACAACTGTCTAGCTGGCTCCTCTGGTCCGCAGAGCAACGATGAGGTTGATGAAAGCAGGTCAGCATCAGAGAACATGGCGGATGAACACAGTATAGGAGCTGTTCTGGGCCAGAACGATCATCTTTCGATCAGTTCCGTCAATGAGTCCGACTTTCTTGTAAGTTCGGTAGCATGCATTTAAGTAACTCTCTGAGTGTGGAAATTGGATGGTGACCAATGCCCTCTGACCTACAGAGTGATGATGAGGATTATGAAAGCCGGACGGCATCTGAAAACTTGAAGGATGAGCACGGAGTAGAAGCAGTTCTGGACCAGAATGATAATCTTTCGATCTGTTCCGTCAATGAGTCAGACTTTCTTGTAAGTTCGGTAGCATGTATTTATGTAACTCTCTGAGTGTGGAGATTGGACGGTGACCAATGCCCTCTGACCTACAGAGTGATGATGACTACAATATCTCTGAGTACGGTTCAGATACTCCAGGAAAGTCAGACATGAACTCAGCTTCTCTGAAACTCCCTCAACTGGTAGGCTTTAACCGTTTGGTAGATATGTGTGTAGATATGTAAGCATCCAGACGTGTTTGTGTCTGTGTGTGGCCCCAATCATACCATATCATACCTCAACAGCTCAATTTGTTTAATTGCATTTTTTAAACAGATTTGTGTGGCAGCAGCAAAACAGCCCACCAGCGCTTTGCCTGCCTCGGTGAGCACCCTGAAAGAGGTGTCCCTCCAGACGGATGTGGTCCCCGCTGGCCAGCCCTTTGAGGAACACCTGGACAAGGAGCAACAGTCGACCAACACCCAGGAGGAGAGCCTGACGAGGGTAAATGAAAACCTGGTCTCCATCGAGCACATCCTGGACAAAGGCCTGAAGTGGTGCAGCGGTGGCGTGGACATCTCCCGGTCCCAGGGAGATAGGCAGAAGAAGCATGGGGGATGCTTCAGATGGATTGGGGAGTGGCTGTCTAAGAGGAAGGGTGAAGAGATGAGAGACAGAGGGAGGATGGACCAGAAGACTGGCGCTCTGATCGTCGTAATGCCCAGAGACTTCAGCATCAGGGCTGATGTGGAGGTAGGAGACCTCGAGGACCGTCTGCCTGAGCTGGAAGGACGCAATGAGGTTTTAGGCAAATGCCAGAAAACACTCAGTCCTGAGAACACCAAAATGGTCCAGAGCTTTGAGAGTTACTCCTTCTCAGAGCCATATATTTATAGAGTTTAACCGTATGTTGTTCAAATTGGTGACATTCAGTTGAATTGTATAGGTTTTGCTCCCTCCCCACAGG
>JACXGI010007548.1:0-36954 GCA_016801175.1 Esox masquinongy
GGGGGGGGGGGGGGCAACTCAGGATTAATGCCCACGATCTTGGAATGGGATGTCCAACAAGCTCATATGGGTATGATGGTCGGGTGTCCACATACTTTTGGCCAAATAGTGCATGAACCAAGATGACGGTGTGTGTACATCGCGAGGCCCAACGGCTACCCAGTTTTTGCAAATTAGCAATAATTTACTTAATAGTTTCTAGTTTATTCACTCGGTATAGCCTAGCATATAGCATATACAGCCGACAAGACCTCCTGTATATTGGAACACATTGCACAGATATAGTTTTTGACAACTTCCAACTACCACCGGAGATTGTGAAGACGCTCCGGGAGATGCCAACTATTCCGCCGACAGGAAGTGCACGTAGGTGGCTTCGGGACCGTAAACAAAGACAAGGGATGCGAGGTGGCTTCCGGGCTAGGCTAATGCTAGCCCCTCATCAGCCTTGACTACCTAGCCTTTTCCTCGCTAACGTACGGTCACTGGCAAACAAAATGGATGAAATACAAGTAAGAATCACCTCACATAAGGTTATATGGATTGCAGCGCCATGATTCTACTCAGAAACGTGGCTACACAACAACAACATACCGGACAACGTAATTGAGCTGGATGGATTGCACTGTCTTCAGATCTGACCAAGTAGCAGAGGATTCCGGTAAGACCAGAGGAGGTTGTCTGTGCGCACTTATGTAATCAAAGCATGGTGTACAGACACTAACATTACCGGGAGTCACTGCTCAACCAATCTGGAGTACCTGATAATTAAGTGCAGGCCCTTTTACTTGCCTCGGGAGTTTACATCTATTGTTGTTACTGCAACCTACATACCACCGGATGCTAATGATAAACTAGCAATGGAAGAGCTGCAAGCTGCTATTAGCAAGCAGCAAACCGCCCAGCCGGATAGTGCCTTTATTGTAGCAGGCGATTTCAATCACTCAAATTTAAAAACAGTTTTTCCCAAATTCCATCAAAATGCCTTCTACCCCACCAGACGAGACAATACACTGGACCAGGTGTACACAAACATTCCTGAGGCCTAGAAAGCCATTCCCCTCCCCCACCTGGGTCAGTCTGACCAACTCTCATTGTTCCTACTTCCCAAGTATTTACCCCTCATTAAACAGGTGAAACCATCAGTGAGGCCAGTCAGTGTGGCCAGAGGGAGCAGACTCACTACTACTACACCAGGTTCAACACACAGACTGGAGATTGTTTGCCACTCAAGCCACCCTTGACTCTCATTCGGACATTGAAACATATGCTCCTCCATTCTGGATTACATGAACACCTGCACCAATGACATCACCACCCATAAACTAATAAAGACCTTCCCCAACCAGAAGCCTTGGATGAACAGTGAGGTCCGACAACTGCTAAAGGCATGTGATGCTGCTTTCAGATCCGGCGATGTGACCTACAGCTCATCCAGGGCCAACCTGAAAAGAGACATCAAGATGGCTAAGAATGACCACAAACTGAGGATTGAGGAGCACTTCAACAACAACAACTCTGACCCCTGACATGTGGCACGGCATCCAAGCCATCACTGACTACCGGCCAAAGAACCCCACCCCCGCAGCCAGCGACGTCTCTATCACTGACAAGTTAAACAGGTTCTATGCTCGCTTTGACAGGGACAACAAAGAGCCAGCCATTAAAGCTGAACTCCCCCCGGACATCCCCCCCAGCCTATCCACCGCAGATGTGTTGTCTGCACTGAGCAGGGTGAATGCACGGGAGGCTGCTGGTCCTGATGGCGTCCCTGGGCGTGTGCTCAGAGCATGTGCTAGGGAGCTGGCCGAGGTCTTCACTGACATTTTCAACCTGTCACTAGCCCAGGCGGTGGTCCCTATGTGCTTCAAGACGGTCCCTATGTGCCTGTCGCACTCACCCCCACGATCATGAAGTGCTTCGAAAGACTAGTTCTGGCACACCTTAAGTCCTGCCTACCTCCAACACTGGATCCCTACCAGTTTGCCTACCGGTTGAACAGGTCTACAGAGGACGCCATCTCCACAGCTTTACAGTCTGCCCTGACCCACCTGGACAAAACTAACACCTATGTGAGAATGCTGTTCATAGACTTTAGCCAAGCATTCAAAAAGGTCGTCCCCTCTAGGCTGGTCAACAAACTCCGTGACCTTGAAATCAGCCCCTCTCTCTGTTACTGGACTTTGGACTTCCTAACCAACAGACCTCAGTCTGTCAGGTTAGACAACTTTACCTCCTCGACCCTGATACTGAACACTGGTGTTCCACAAGGCTGTGAGATGAGCCCTCACCCGTACTCCCTCTTCATCCACGACTGTGTTCCTGTACACAGCTCAAATCATCGTCAAGTTCGCAGACAACACCGCGGTGGTAGGCCTGATCAATGACAATGATGAGTCAGCCTACAGGAAGGAGGTCAAGTGCCTGGCGGCTTGCTGCGCTGATAACAACCTGGTCCTCAATGAAAAAATTAAACCAAATAGCTCATTGTGGATTACAGGAAATCTATAGGCTGCAGTCTTACCCCAGTTCTCATCGATGGCACTGAGGTAGAGCGTGTGTCCAGCTTCAAATTCCTTGGTGTCCACATCTCCAAGGACCTCTCCTGGTCCCTCAAAACCTCAGCCCTGGTCAAAAAGGTGTGGCAGCGCCTGTACTTTTTGAGGAGGCTGAAGGTCTGTCTGTCTACCAAGTTACTTGTGAACTTTTACCGCAGCACAATCGAGAGCACTCTAACTGTGCCACAGTGTGGTTTGGTGGTTGCTCCGTAGCCGACTGTAAGGCCCTGCAATGGGTGGTGCCACAGCGGTGTCTGTGCAGGGCGTGCGGCATCACCAGGGACCCTTGACATCCATGCCACAAACTGTTTGCCCTCCTCCCATCAGGTAGACGGTACACGTCTCTATTGTCGCACCAGCAGGCTCAGGTTTCTTTCAATCTTTTGTAACCCTGCTGAACTCTGACTTACCATCACTAACTATACCCACCCTTTGTACTACTGGACTCTGTCACTGACTTACAAGTCTGATAGTTTGCAGTTGTCCACAGGTGTGTCATTGCTGCTATTCCTGTATCTCATTTGCACATGCCGACTTGGGCCTTAAACTTGCCCTCATTGCACATTGTAGCATATCTCAGTTGATCACTGTGAGTTCTAAAACTGACTCACATTTCGTAGTTGCTTCGGAGGCGTTACGGTGATGTACACCTTTAGAGTGTACAGGACATAGGTCAGGCAGATTTTTCAGCTAGAACGATCACTGTCATCTTCTCTGCAGACCTCATTGTGCTTGGAGTTGATAGTGAGTGATGACTGCCTTCTCCCTGCTATGATCTTTGGATCAGGGCCTTCAGCTTTCCGTAGAGCCGGTCCTGGATGGAGGTCCATGATGTCCACATCTGTCGCACTGTGTACACTGAACTGCTGCTTTATAATCCTTTGCCTGTTGGTTGTTTGAAGAACATCTGAAGCATATTATATTTTCTATAAGATAATGCCTTGTGTTCCTCCAGTGTCTTAGCTCTGAAGTCTGCAACAGAAAACAATACTGCATTCATGACTTAAAATGTAATGTTAAACTTTGACCATTTTGAATGGCAGTGTTTTCGGAAACTATGGCTTTTACTGCAACTATGGTCTATCGGTTGTAATTCATGAGGAATTCTCTTCTTATATCATCAGTTTGTAAAGACATAGCCATAAGATGTGGAAGTACCATCTCTAGAAAAAGCTCTAGGTGGTGGCCAGAACTCTTCTGGATGTGCCGGGTGGTGATTATAAGAGTACACAAAGTTGCTCTGCATTTCTTAGCAGAGGACTCAAAATGGAAATGAAAGCACTTTTACCTGGAAACAAAAAGGGTTCTAAAATGTTGGGATGCTGTGTAAAATGCAAATAAAATCAGAATGCAATAATGTGCAAATCATGTATCTCTATATTTAATTTAAAATATTACAAAGACAAATGTTGTCATGTTGAAACTGAGAAATTTAATTGTTTTTGGAAAAATACATGCCCATTTTGAATTTGATGCCAGCAACAAGTTTAAAAAAATGGGATAGGGGCATGTTTACCATTGTGTTGTATCACCTCTCCTTTTAACAATACTCTGTAAGCGTTTGGGAACTGAGACCAGTTACTGTAGTTTTGAAAGTGAAATGTATTCCCATCTTGCTTGATATAGGATTTCAGCTGCTCAACAGTCCGGGGTCTCTTGCTGTATTTTTCATTTCATAATGTGACAAATGTTTTCAGTGGGTGACAGGTCTTGACTGCAGGCAGGCCAGTTTAGCACCCAGACTCTTTTACAACGGAGCCATGCTGTTGAAATACGTTCAAAATGTGGTTTGGCATTGTCTTGCTGAAATAAGCAAGGCCTTCCCTTAAAAAGACATCGTCTGGGTGCCAGCATATGTTGCTCCAAAACCTGTATATACAGTATTGTTCAGCATTAATGTGCCTTTACAGCTGTGCAAGTCACCCATGGCATGTGCAGTAAAACACCCCCATACCATCACGGATGCCAGCTTTTGAACCGTGCTCTGATGACCTGCCGGATGATCCCTCTCCTCTTTAGTACGGAGAACACAGCATCCATGATTCCCAAAAATTATTTCAAATTTTGTTTCGTCCAACCAGAGGACAGTTTTCCACTTCACCTCAGTCCATCTTAAATGAGCTTGGGCCCCAAAGGCGCTGGCATTTCTGGATGTTGTTTTTGTATGTTTTTTTCTTTGCATGGTAGAGTTTTAACTTGCATTTGTGGAAGCAGCAATGTATTGTGTTTACAGGCAGTGGTTTTCGGAAGTGTTCCTGAGCCCATGCAGTGATTTCCACTGCAGAATCAAAGAGAATTCAGGACGTTCCTCAAATGCACCAGTAAGGGGTGGGATATTTAATATCCTCAGAGCAGAGTCCGTAATTAAGAAATGGAGAGAATATGGCAAAACTTTGAATCTGCAAAGAACAAGCCATCTTAAAAAACGGAGTACCCTGGCGCATAGGGCACTAGTCAGGGAGGCTATCAGGACGCCTATGGCAACTCTAAAGGAGTTGCTGTCTTCCACGGCTGAGCTGGGAAACATTGTGGATACTCCAACAATAGCACCCATGCTTCACAAAAGTGGCATTCATGTGAGAGTGGCAAAAAGAAAGCCTTTGTTGAAAATGATAATGATAAGCACAATTTTTGGAACAAGCCTAACATCACACATCATCCTGACCGCAGGAACCCCATCATGAAGCGTGATGGTGGCAGCATCATGCTAATGGGAATGCTTCTCTGTGAGAGGGCCTGGAAAGGTTGTGACAATAGATGGCAAAATGGATGCAGCAAAGTACAGAGAAATTCTGGAAGAACACCTGCTAATGTCTGTAAAAGACCTGGGACTTGGGAGAAGATTGACAGAGCTCATTGACCTCGTAGTCGGAGCCAGCCAGTGAATCCAGCAGACTCAATTTGAGAGTGTGAACTATCTAATACTATTTTAAAGAATTTTGTACTCAATTTTTTGCTCTGTTGTGAAGTCATGAAAATATTTTTGGTTGCAAGAGTGAACAATCACAAAATCAGATATGAACTAACAAATCTTCTACTAGGCCAGTCTGATGGTGTACTACAGCTCAGTAGAGTGTGTTAGTCTGCTCTGGAGCTGATCTTTTGCACTGCAACTCAAAGTCTGACAACCGTGTGTGTGCGTGTGTTATTTCACCAATGAGGTGCCCTGGGAGGCAGTGTCATATACCAACAGCAATGTGTTGGCATTATCTGTCCAGGGAGTGTGTTTGAGGGACTGAGAGGGTGAAAGCGTGGTCTTAGTTGGCTTTTCCTAGGTGGGTAGTGCTGCATCTGTTATATTTTGGAGGGAGCAAGTCCTGGAACTCTGTCAGGAAGTGGTGGGTGTGTGTTTTGTACATGGCTCTATTGGAAGCAGCCTGTCATCTGGTGAAGGCTGAGGATGATGAGTTGTGTGCAGGCATTGTCCTGTTTCACACAGATTATTTTCAGGGCCTTTTCTGGGTGTAGATAAGCAGGCTGAGGTGAGTAGGTAGGGGCACTCATGCAACTCAGTGAATTATTGTCTGTGAAGCTGCGGACATGTGCTTGTAGATGATGACCTCAGATCTAGCTTTAATTGAATCCTAATCCTGGAGAGGGTCATGGACCTGCACTTGGTTGGTTTAAAGGAAGTCTGTCTGCCCACTGCCTAGCTGTTTTCAATATGGCACATTGCTATTTTTAGTAAAGGCCATGAATGGCACGTATGTCCTGTTCACTGCGCTTCGGAAGACTGACAATTTAACAGATCTTCTCATCTCAGGTAATTTGTATGTCACTCAAATGATACACAAACACTATTGATCATTGCCTTAGAGGTTTTGTAACTTAAACCAGGCAAACAGTGAGACATTGATTATTTGTGGGAGGTAACAAGTTGGTCAAGCAGAGTTTGTGAGCCAAGTTCAGCTGTCAGAAATTCAGAAATCACCTTTGCACTCAACATCCATTGTCCCATGCCTCTAGTAATCTCTATGCTCAGAGCGTGGAAATAATCTAAAGAATGGTGATAAAGGAAACCAAAAATGCTTGGCCCAAGTGTGGGCAGTACCGGAGCAAAAATAGTGGCACAGATGGCCCTTTCCAAACAACTGTCAGACTGTTTCATACTCTAGCCATGTTACATTGGCTTTATTCAAATCCCGCTCCAGATTCAGAGAAATCGCGTTTAGGAACAGAACATGTATGTAGATGTTCATTTACTATGAACTATATTTGACAAAAGAAAAACATTTCCCTGCTTATATATTGGAACCCCCACTGTACTACTACTATTGTCACCTCCCAAAGGTGTAGTGGTTAGAGCATATGTGTCTGGATCCAAACGTGGCTTTATACTCTCCAAATACGACTTTTACACTCGCCATTAGATTATGCTGAAATACAAAATGGGCAACAGAACGTTTATTAACGGAACTAAAGTGTACTCTGGTGAATCCCAAACAAACCCTGCTCCCGGTTGCACTTTGTGTGCCCTAGTAATTTATTGTAAATATAGTTCTGAAGCGGCAGCTGTGTGTTTATTCAGACTGAACATTCTTTCACCAGGAAGTGGTGGGCGGCGTTCAACTTTGGTTGTCCAAAAGTGGATGATTTGGGATCAAACTTTGGTAGTCCAGCAGGGAATAGATTCCAGCAAAACATAACAGCAACCCTGGTGTTAGGTTATAGGCCAGGGTAATAATAACATTTTCAAAATAATTAATTTCTTCCCAAGCCTGAATCGCGCAGCTCAGCCGCCGCTGCAGAAATCGCTTGTTGACGCTACGTTTCCATTTGAAATGAATTGAAGCTGGGTGAGTGGCTGTCGTTGGTGTATCCGCGCCTTTAAACCTCGATCAGACCTAGAGCGTAAATGCCCTGTGATACTCTGAAATATTTATATATTTATGTTTTTTACTCGAGTTTAAGATAATTCTGGTTTAGTCGTGTCTGTGAGTTTTCACAAGTACTCTTCTACTCTGTTTAGTCCAATAGCTATTATAGTGCTTAAGTTTCAGCCGCTATCATAGTTTTTTCGAATTTATAATTTTTTTCTATTTAGAAATGATGTAATCATTTATGTTAACCTTTCAAACTACAGCAAGGTACTTTCGGTTTTTCTAATCTAGCAATTTTCCAATTTAGAAATGTTCTTATTTAGTCGTGTAGCCTACACAGTATACCTTGCTAGCAACTGCAGGTAGAGCAAGTTTTCTCTTACAGTAACGTACCTGGCTAACTAGCTACTGCAGCTAGTTAACACTACTGTACGACTACTTAACAAACTTAACCCGACATAATTTCTGGAGCACCGTGTCATCATTTATGGACAAGGAATCTCAGGTAAGCTCATTTAACTTCTTTAAAAAGCAGATAGCTATCTTATCTATCTGACAAATTAGCTAAAATCACTTTGGTAGTTATCATCGAATAACATTAACTGTAGAGCAAGCCAACTAGCGTTAGCAAGCTACAGTACTGTAAGTCAACTACTACTGTAGCTAGCTTGATTAATTGGTTGTTTTTTCCCCAGCCAGGCTGAGCTCAGTGCAAGAAGTGTTTCACTGGCTGGGACAGAAATAAGTACTCAAGTCGAGTTTGAGTATTCAAGGTGCGACTAAGCACGCGGTAATCATCATGTTTTCAAAGTATTTCCATTGTGTACTTTATTGCTGTAATGCGCATTAGGCTACCGAGTGGAACATTAAAATATTTTAATATTATTATTAAAAGATCATTTTGACACGGAAAATCTGCTAAGCAAATTTGAGGAAGTACCCAATTTTGTAGTCATATTTTAACAAACGTTGAAATCCTTAATATGCATTCTCATTTATCATTGCAGCTTTCCCTGACTGTAAGAAGAACCACAGCGCAAGCAACTGAAGTGATTGTAAACACAGATGATCAATAGAATAATGCTGTAACTCGAGGCTTGTGCAATACGCTTGTTAGTGTTTTATTTATGCAGCTTTAGGGTAAGCAAAATGTATTGATAGCTTATTGATATAATTGGCTTGTGTGTTCTTTAATATCAAGTAATATTTCACTTTCTCTAGTTATTTGGGTACCAATATGTGATGCATAAAAAAATGCAGAGCAACTTTAGCTTTTGTTGTCTTTAAGACAATGACCCCTTAATATTTTGGTCAGTCTCAAGGAAGATATGTAGACTCAGACCAGTAATACAAAAACACTAATAATATACCGCTCTGGTAAAAATTAAGAGACCACTCCTAATTTTTCTTAAATCAGCATCTCTACATGTATGGCAGCCATTCCATTCCAGTGTCTGTTAAATTCCAACACAGGCACACCTCATTTTACTCAATGAGGTACTGATGAGGTGATTACCTAAACCAAATCTAATCTAACGAGGAAAAGTATAAAAACCACTGCTGTGGTCATCACTATCCTCTTGCAATAGAACCAGCTGGATGGCAAAAACAGTGCAAGTAGTATCTCAAAGGTAATTTGAATAAAAGAAACTATTCAGCATGACAAAAGAGCTGAAAAGAAAAGCTTTGAGTGAGGAAAAGGTTTCAAATCTGGCTTTACTGGCAGAATGATACAGTGAGCGTCAGGTTGCTTCCATCCTGAAAATTTCAAAGACGGTGGTTCATAAGAACAAGGTCAAGCAACAGACATTGAGGACAACAAATATACAGACTGGCAGAGGGTGAAAACAACTGCCTACTGACCGAGATGACCGTCAACTCATTCGAATGCCACTCAACAACCGTAGGATGACATTAAGTGACCTACAAAAAGAATGGCAAACAGCAGCTGGGGTGAAGTGCTCGGCGAGGACGGTTCGAAACAGGCTCCTAGGGGCAGGGCTGAAGTCGTGGAAAGCTAGAAAAAACCCCTTCATCAAGGAGAAGCAAAGAAGAGCCAGGCTGAAGTTTGCAAAAGACCATAAGGATTGGACCGTAGAGGAATGGAGTAAGGTCATCTTCTCTGACTAGTCAAATTTTCAGCTTTGCCCAACACCTGGTTGTCTAATGGTTAGACGGAGTCATTAGATTTGGTTCAGGTAATCACCTAATCAGTACCTCATTAAGTAAAATGAGGTGTGCCTGTGTTGGAATTTAACAGACACTGGAATGGAATGGCTGCCATACATGTAGAGATGCTGATTTAAGAAAAATAAGGAGTGGTCTCTTAATTTTTTCCAGAGCTCTTTAACCATTGAGTCACCTCATAAGTACTCAAATGTAAAGATATTTACTGTGTTCACACAAAGCATGATTCAACAAGACATTTGATAATAATGTAAAAGTGCTATAATAAAATTATGAAATAACTGAATCAGATTGTGGATACTTACACTCTTTTTAAACTTGTTTTCATTGTCCATGATCAGGTGCAGTTCTGGGTCCCAACAACAAAGGAAGGTGAAGATAGAATTGATGACCATTCAGACTCATTTCTGACAACGAGGAAGAGTAAAGTTTCCATTTTTGCTTGTGTTATTGTATTTTGACAGTTGGATAATATTTCTTCTTGTTTGATCAGTTTATAGTTAAAAAAAAACTCATGATTTTTCACAATTTCTCACGATTAGAAGAACCCAATGAAGAGTAAGGCATTAATATTGGCTTATGTTCTTCTATTTTAATTATTTGTAAAAATGGCCAGTTTGATAATCTCTTGTGATCAGTTGCTAGTTGGATTTCAATTTCAGTGATTCGAGAAGGATAACTCTATTAGTGGAAAAAGTAATTGTTTAGCCTGGTTATTGCCATTGAGGAAACCTGCAATTTAATTGTAGTGAACTATGTGGGATTTCCTACTTTATCCTTCCTGCTTGTTTTGAAGTCCCACACAGTTCTGATTTTAATTTCTGTACCGTTGACCAACTTGGGAGAGTGTGAGGTGGGTGATCAATAAAATGATTTTTGAATTACATACATTTTCTTGTTTGTAAATGTTATATTCTTTTTTACTACATTTCATATGGGGCTCTTCTATATTATGTCTTGTACTTTGTTAGGAGAAACTACCTGGACTGATGATCTAACAGCATTGAAATAATTATCTGGAAAGGGATTGATAGAATAAATTTATACATAATACCTCACATGCTCGCTGTAAAACTAAAGTCTGTTTAGAGCCCTGCTGAATTGTGTTGTGCACCTTTAAGAGGGCATGGGACAGTTGGAGTGTATAAACAAAGTTTGAGAGAAGTGTCATGTGAGATATGTTGACTGGACAGAAATGAACTTAACTGTACCTATTCTAGCTGTAGGTATGAATATACTAATTTTTAAGTGCAAAGAATTGTTATGGCATATTAAAATACCTGGTACAAAATATTGTTTCACAAATTACAAATGGGTTACTTTAAATAAATTGCATTTCAGGTTGTATTTATGTAAGATCATTATCTAACTGGTTCCAAATGTAAGTTGCCTTGTCAGTACGCCATGACAATGCAATATTGTTTGCTGGGGAATGACTACATGAGCAAAATATCTAATAGGGTTGACTATGTGGTTTGTGCTTTAAAAAGAGCAGGAGATTATATTGGCATGTACTTGAAAAATCAGCAGGAACATTGTGGAATGTAGGAATATAAGGCAGAAAACAAACCTGAGTTAACTCAGTCTTATTTTAAAAATAGAATCACCATGTTAATGGGATATGGTTGATGCTGCAGAGGACCAGGAGTAGAAGGTAACAGGTAGGCTAGCTACAGTAGCTGTACCTAGATCAAATTGATTTTCTTAGTGCAAAAATAAGCATTGCATAACCAAATACTGCAAACCTGCCAATGGTCAGCAAATGACGAATAGGAAACCTTAATTACATTACGTTGTCACGACGTACAGGTGACGAAATGACAACGTGACTTAATTACGTTGTCGCAACCAAAACAGGAACTTCACCTTTCCGGTTGCTGCAACGTCAGATAGTTACGTAACCGGTACGAAAACGGACCGACTCGCTACGTCGTGACAACGTAATGTTGTTTGCTGGGTGGTCATTTGTCTCCGGTGAGAAAAATGTAAATGGTGTGTAGTGTTTAATAGCCTACCGTAAGTGTAATTATGAACTAAAGGAAAGGGCTTGTAATAAAGCCCATGTTATGAAACCTGCTTTCACAACCTTCATTGCGTTGCGTTTGAGAAATTGGACTGAGAAAGATAGTCTATAAAGTCTAAAAACCCTATGGTTATGTAAGCGAGCTGCTAGTTAGCCAATAATTGGTAGCATAGGTAGGTATGATTCTCCATTTAATAAAAAGCAGCATGCAACGTATGTGAAGAATCAATGCATTCTGAGTAATTGCGTAGCTGCACAAATTGTTCTGCAAGTTTTCTGCTTTGACGTTGTAGGTGTGATCGCGGCATTACCCCTCATTCACACATAATAAGCGGCATGCCGTTGTTGAAAGCGGATTCGCTCCATTGCTAGCCATTTAAAAAAAGCTTCCCGCTCCTTGAAGCGGGATGGCAGCGCTGGCCATGGCGGAACGGCAGGCGGGAAAAAATAGAGCAGTGTTCTATTTTTTTCCTTCTCCGTCGCGGAAACCAATCAGAGCACAGCGGAAAACCATAGGAAAGCTTGTAGGAGGTACCTAAATACTGAATAGTCCATAACCTAACCAACACTTCGGACGAACAGTTAATTTCACTAGTACAAGAACAGGAGGAAATCTAAAACGTCACACTCAAGATCTATCGAGACAATATAAGAAACAGAGTGACCAAGGATCACGCAGAGTCTCGGACCTATAGTTATCCTCTGTTAATACGTAATATGTATTTAGTAGTGCTAGCTATTGCTATCGACCAAAACGAAATACTAGCTACCTGCTACAGTAGATGTAGTTTTTAAAACAAATGGCTTGCAACCATTTTTTTCTGCGGGGCTGTTAAGGTTCTTTTGAATTGCTAGTGGGCTATAGCAGAGAGGTCTGCTCAAATCCCCTGTTTTTTCTTTTTGTGAGTTTCATTTTATGAACGGAGATTACTACTGTTTTGTTTATGTTGGGCCCGCCTTTTTCCTTAAACGTAATGGGCTACTTTTCCCAGATGAAAGTAACTGATTGGTCAGAACGGCAAAGGCGGGACAATGGTTTTGCCCCAATATTCCCCATTGGTTAGCTGTTCGAAACGTCACGACACTACAGGAATTCTGGGTAATAGCCTATAGCAAAGTCAGGTCTGATGCACACTTGGAAGGGGTGCATTAAGTGCGCAAGAGGGCGCTGATGATCACCCCTGGAGAACAACACTACAGAATTGG
Organism: Esox masquinongy; assembly: GCA_016801175.1. Classification (NCBI taxonomy): domain Eukaryota; kingdom Metazoa; phylum Chordata; class Actinopteri; order Esociformes; family Esocidae; genus Esox; species Esox masquinongy. The sequence goes on from JACXGI010007548.1 coordinate 12,795, forward strand.
GACACTACGGTCTTGCACCCCTTAGCGAGAACGCGCAATTGAGGGGCGCATGTACGGAAATTTTGACAGGACCAATGTTAGCTGCCTCCGGTTGTCACCTGCCTCCGGTTCATTCACATAAGCGATTTCACCGCTTATGTGAATGAAGGGTTAGGCCTGAGCAGAGGCGTTGCTAAGATTACAATACATTCGGGGCTTAAATTATTATTTTTAAGTAGGCAAACGAATTCTAAAATCAACTCCTAATCAATTGTACACAAATACGAATATGATTATAGCGAAGATGACACACCAGTAAAAATAATTATTTTGAGTGAAAAAATAAAACCAAAATCGCAGCTTTCTGCGGTTTAGAAATCGCACAAGTTCAAATTGCGATTTCAATATGATTTCGATTAGGCCTAATCGTGCAGCCCTACTTCCGCTGCACTTCCTATTGCTCGTATTATAATGATACCAAAAAAATTGCTGCCAGAATCAGATGCCAACAACGATCAGCCCTGTTAAATCAGCCGGGGGTCTCCCCCAGAAAAACATTCAAAATTGTTTAAAATGTTTATAACTCTTAACCATAAATATTTACACAATCTGATATCACCTGTTGTTTTTCCTACAACATCATATTACAACATCAATGTTGCTCCAAGACCATCATTGCAACTGACCTGTAGTTGGTTACCCCAGTCCAAAGACAGAATATTCCCCCACCCTTTGACCTAACCCTAACCTCAGGGACACCTGTGCCTAAACCTTACCTCATTGGTACCTGTGCCTAAGCTAACCTCAGTTGTGCCAACATTAATTATAGTGTCGTCGGAACAACACCAACATGGCGATATCAGATTGGTCATCACTATTTGCTCCTTTTCTCACTCACCATGTCACCTGCTCGCCCTGCCCTGTTGGCCATAACAAAATAACGGCAATTTGTTAAGTTTAGTTATGATTGTTTACATTTGCTAATGATTATTTATGGACGGCGGTTCATGGTGGCCTGTCGTAGCATAGCGCATTTTTATTTTATTTATAATTTATATATCAATATATTGGGGGTGACATTTTAAGCATATTTGAATATTGGGGGGGATGTGTCCCCCCAGTATATATTGTAATTACGACAGCACCGGCGCCAGGACGAAGTTACTGAGGGGGCAGAGAGTAATGGCGAGGGGGCTAATCTTTTTTTGGATATTTTTCTATAGAGTATTTAAAGCTTAAACTGGGGGGGCAGAAAATTCAACTGAGGGGGCTAAGCCCCCTCTTGTCCGCTTGTGGCGCCGGGCCTGAATTACGGCCTTGGTATCTTGGTAAACTAATAGCGCATCTCGCCTGTTTCAACAACGCAGAGTACTTGTTTTGGCAGTATGGCTCTCGAAGGAAACAAATAGGTCTTGCGTTTAGCGGAGAATTGAAATAAAAATAAAAAAATACTTTCAGAATCGCATCACTGATGCTGAGGCAAGTGTAGCTGCTGCAGCCAGTAGTGCTTTAGTTGCCTGGATATTGTTGGCTATGCTAACTTCACTGCTGAAGCAAGCAGGAGCGAAAGACGCGGACTCATTCAGATGGTTACCACCAATAATACTGTAAAATGTCGTTATTTATCCCACTGGCAATAACGTCGGCTAACTGGCATGTCACTATTCCAAGTGATATATTGCTCACCCATTGAAATAAACGTAACTTTTCCCGACATACTTTGAACAGGTGTTGCCAGGTAGACAACATTGTTCCGTAGCAGAGAAATATTTTTCTAGCATAAGCTATACCTTGTAGCCATGAACTGCAAAAATAAAAGGTTTGGCCAATCTGCGGCCCCCCACTTGCGTTTATTAACATATTCCTTCTGATCCTGAAAAATTACATATTATTAGGAAATAGACCATTAAATTATGAAAAAGGACATGTGATCAAAAATGCTATGAAATTATGTAATTGGCCTTGATATTTGTAAATACACATTTTGATGAAAAGGCCATTTGGCAATCCAATGTACTATTATGAATTATCATACCATTATTGTGAAAAGTAGCATTATAAAAATATTTAATAATAATGAGCCTTTTAAAATAATGTATTTGTTTAATATTTGATCTATTCATCTCATTTGGACTCCTTTGGTCCTCCATAAAGGTGACAATAACCATACAATGAAAAAGGGCATTGCCACGTGATTAACCAGAGACAATGCTGACGATGACAGCGATGCTTAACGAGACAGGACAAAGCTGTAGGCCTATACAGCTGTATTTTCAATACAAAACCATACATTGAACATAATGGGGCTGGCAACATGGCCCTTCTTCCCTGCCATAATGCTGCTGGAGGAAAGGAAGGTACTTAAAAAAGCCATGAATCTGCCAGGTTCAGGCACTTGTTTGTGAATTGCGATGCCCTTGAGACTTTCATCAGTCAGCTCCACATGAGTAAGGCATGGTTGAATACATGGTTAACAAGAGGCTTTCACAGCACACAACAAATGCGTCACTCTTTCACACCATGCAACAATCACTCTGATCATGTTTGTAGGCCCACTTTAGTTTAATCTCTAGATCAGAAATATTTCCAGTATATAGTGTTGTCATTGAAATCCACTGTCCTTTATAGCATAAATACCAAACCAGTGAATTACAATCAGTATTGAATTGATACCGAACAGTGTGAATGTTAATACTTTCCCTACTGTGAATGGATTCAGAAATTCCTTGAGGTGTACAGTATTGGGCGTAAGAGGTCCTTCTGAACACTTTCAAAGGCAGACTGGTTGTCAGTCCAATTAGCTTGTTTGCGGAGCAGCTGGGTGGTGTATTTACCTACAGGGCATGTCTTTCTGAGGCCACAGGTGTCTGTCTGCCCCAGACAGTATGTCAGAAAACCACACTGTGAGCTTTATCGTGCCACTGGAAGGCCATGGTGGGGATTCACTGATGTCTGGCTTGAGTGTTTCCGACACAAGACTGTTTTTAAACCGATTGGCTGGTGTGATTACTGTGTTTATCAAACTGTGTGATTGTACCTCTAATCTGTACCAATGTTGTTTTAGGAGTATGGGTCTCAATGTCTCGGAGGAAGAACAGCTACTGTTGCTTCCCAACCTAGCAGGGAATGAAGGTTTGTCAGATTGAATTCCATAGCCAGTCAGGTCAAAAATCAGTCATATTTCAGTTGGTCCTTGTGTTCAGACTGTTTAATCTCACTCCTGTCAGTGGTAGCTCACGTACTGAGCACAATCCATCACTCTGCATATGCAGCAGTTAAAGCCCTGGTCGAGAGATGCTGACACGTGCCATGCGATGGAACTGATGTTGCCATGACGATGCGGGGAGATGTCATGCTCAGACTGGGGTGCAGTCAACACACTGACGCCAACAGAGAGTTCAGGAAGAAGGGAGATTTGTGCGTGTCACAGCCTTCCACTAGGGTAGAGGGAAACTGTCCCCTCTGGTCCTTATTTCCGTAAATAGCTTAGTAGGCGTGCTTACATTCTTACGTGGCTGCTTTTGCCCCAAACCCAGCATTTGTGTGCGTGCGTGCGTGCGTGCCTGCCTGTGTGTGTGTGTGTGTGTGTCTTTTAGATCACAGTCAAGCACAGTCACCCTTGCTCCTCTCACATGATTTAAAAAGCTCTTAGACAGACGCAGAGCAGTAAACACACAATTACTCAATTAAAAGTCCAAGCTGAAGCAGAGCCGGTCCACCCACCATGGCCTGCTGTGCTCCGGGAGACTAATGAAGAGGATGTGGAACAAGGGACCAGGAGGAGGGAGGGCACATTGACATCTGGCAAACACTCAACACATTGTACTCCTTCCCGTATGTATGTGCGTCTGGGTGTTGGTAGAGCAGAGCAGAGGTTATGTTTTACTTGGGCGGGTGTCTTTTCCTGGCCTTTCTGTTTTCCTTGTATGACACAATGTGTTTTGTCCCTGGAACAGTTTCTCTTCAACATGATGATGATTTTTTTTGTGTGTGTTTTATAAAAACTTATTTAATACCATATCCGATCACCCCCAGGGGCTGACTGGCTAATAATGAGGGCCTGTAGGGAATATGGGGCTGCTGAACGGATAATGTTGAATAGAGAGAGTTTGTGTGGTTGTGAAAGGGATAGAAAACCAGTCATTTAAAATGGAATTCAACAATATTAATAATTTGAGTTGGAACTTGGTGAAATGCTAATGGATAAACATCTGATTTAGATGGTGACGTGTTCATAAAAGAGTGTTTAGGAAAGGTTTTTCTGCCGTCTTGTGTAAATGGCTTTTTTATTGTCAGTATTTTATTTGAGTCCATAACTGTGGTACAGTAGATACAATTTTTACACACATGCTTAGTTTGTATTTGAAATATAACAATTACTATGATCAAGTATGCATTTTTAGCTTCTATTTAAGGTAGGAATTACTGTTCTTATGGCCTATTCTGTTTATGGTATAAAGATAACAGGGCGAACAATTTCTTTTTGTATAGCAACATGTCTAGGATTGTGTTGCAGGACAGACCAAGCTTCCTGTATTTAGCCTAGGATCTGACAACAGAACATTTTTGCTAACCTTATGCAAAATGTGCTTTGGAATTCCCATGGAAACTATAATAGAGTGAGCAAATGCTTTTTGTAGACTTTTTGTAGTGTGGTGCCTGAATGATATGAGTAGCATGCTACTAATACTACGTACCGAGCTTGCTGTTTATGAAGAGCTTACCTCGAGGAGAAGTACAGACAACAGATGAAATACAGACAACTTGATTTTTTAGGGCCATATCAGCCTGTGTATTTCTCCATTACTTCAAAGTGATGTCTATATTTGAATTGTCTCTAAAACTTTATCCCAATTTTCTTTAGACTAGCAAGGCAGTAAGACTAGGCAAAAATAAACAAGAGAAATAATTGGGAAGAGGCAGACTCAATGAGCACAAGTAGGCTGAAAATAACAAACTATTTGTGAAGTACTCCATTTCAAATAATATCTTTCCCTGTTAACCTTTTCATTTTTTCTAAGTTTGTGTGGTGGTAATCAAACATATGGCACCTTTTAAGTGGTCCATTGATGTGGTTTTAATATTATGACAATAGAAAATTGCCAAAAAGAATACACCCAGATTAGGCTAAATAAACTTCTTCAAGGCCCTAAATGGCGTGAGAGCAGAGGTACAAGGTTTAGTGGGGGATTGGAGTGCCAGGGATGGTGAGAGGGTATTTGAAAAGGTGAGAACACCAGATTGATAAAAAAAAAAGATTTATACATGTTTTTGTATGCTTCACGCACTACGACACATCATAGCCGACTACTTCACCCATTTTTTTCAGTTTTGGGACATTTCTCTCAAAAGGTCTGTGCACGGTACTGCATAGGTTTGTACTCTGACATTTCCAACAGACTGAGAAATGGAGAGATAATAAAAGAGATGGCACTGATTCTCCTACACTAGCACAGAATCTCCTTGGCAGTGGAGACTGCTTGTGGCAACCTCTGATGATGTCACGAATGAGTGCTTCATTGCCTCTTCTAACGGCTCTCGAATGGAGCAGTAGACAACATCACACAACAGCCTACGGCATGCCATTTAGGCAAATAGGCATAAAACCCATAATACCAGCCATGGTGTTAGATGGCTAAATGTTGTTTTGTGAGAGGCAGCCAGAACTATGTGTTGGTGATGGGAACGTCTGCTATGAGTGAATGAATTCATACACCACAGTGATTTGAGGAAAGGTTGTTATCTGCTGAAATAAGGCTCACAGACAGGCTCACAACATGGCACAACAAGGACCACTAGGCATTGCACTGACTCATGACTTCACACACACGCCCAAACACACCCACACACACACACACACACACACACACACACACACACATCTGGCTGTACTGAGGGCATGCTGGTTGCCAAAGAAGTTTTAATTTTTCTGAATGACCTGTGGAGCTTCTGAGGGGAGAAGACACACACACACACACACACACACACACGGTAGTCAAACCTCAGTACACCCCCCCACCTCACCACCACCTCTCTGCATTCTACACACGCTCTCAGCTTCAGTTGAGATGAATACCACAGCACTGTTTGCCCCTCTGTCCTCTCGCACCCTTGCATCGAATCACCTTCATAGAACCACAGTCTGTAGTCATACAATCTGTATCAGTGTATTTTCTACCACCTGTGTATAATGTAATGCTTTGTTGAGTGACTGAAAAGCCTTGCTTTGAGCTTTTATAACCGGAACATTGTTCTTGTATTATTGCCTTCACCTTTTTCATGTAACTCTTCCCAGTTAAGGACTTTTGAAAGGTGAGGCATTATGGGTACCACTATGTCCCACACTGCAATCGAGGTGTGGCATCAAAAGACGATTGATGCCTGTGATGAAAGCTGCCTGCCGAGTTTAGCTAAATTTATGCCAGTACCCCTCTCTGAGGCTTGGTCTAGGGAACTGGATCCGTCCTTTGGGTTTAGAACGCTATCTCGATTTGATGTACCTGCGAAATCCGATCCATTACTTCCCAATAAAGAAAGGTACAACTAAGGACAACATTAGCGCACCTTGCTCCAGGGTTTTGTCACCCCTTGTTAAACCTCAAGTTGCAGTTCTTCCAACTTGTCTCTGGAAGTGTTTTTCTAACCCAAATTCACACACTTTTCTAACCCAAATTTGCTCCCCCTTCCTTTCTCGCTCTCACACTCATATATAAACACATACACCATACACAAAAACACACACTATAAAGAGGTATGAGGCTATGTAGATAACCATTGTCTTGATTGCTCCGCATTACTGTCCCTAAATGAAATAGGCTATCACCGGCTCCTTGCTCACAATGTTTCCTTTTTTATTACAGTGTTATCATATCAACTGAGCAACCTTTTGTCAAAACGTTCCTATTGAAAATGAGGAGATTAGGAGCTAAACCGTTTTAAACATGAGGAATAACAATGACCACCGGTACATTGACATTCCCTCAGGTCGCTAGTAGCCACACAGTTGAAAGGCTAAATGCACAAGTTGTTTAAGTTGCGGAAAATACATTTTGGAACAACGCTCCCCACGCTGGGGCTGGAGGCAGGAGATAAGTTGCTGTCCACATTGTGTCAGGAGAAACAACAATATGAATTTGATTTGTTTTTGTAGCTTAAAGTGCTACTGACATTGGGAAAAGGAAATGTTCATTCTCCAAATACCAACTGCCTCTGCCCTCATTTATATGCATTTGCAGAGATGGAGAGAGAAAAAGCCTGTGGGGGTTTTCTTGCTTATGAAAACTTAACATGTTAGCAAAAAGGCGTTGCCTTGGGACACCAGTGTGATCATATAGAGAATGTTTAAAAAAAAAAAAGAATGACATGATATAGGCTAATGGGGCTTTTTAAAGGATTGCCAAGCTGTGTTTCGGGGGTTCTATGTTGGCTATAATTTCTTCTGTGAAGTAGTTTACTCCACTTATTGCCATGTTGTATTTGTGTTGATTTATTTTAGATTTGGTTGAAAACGCATTATAACCAGAATGCATTTGAATAAATTCAGAATGACAAAAAAATAATTTAAACCTGTTTCCACTGTGGTCCTGTTAAATATATGGTTACCAAAACATTTCTAACAAATGTACAAACAAACATAGTAGGACTTGTATGCACAGTTGTCCCTAGCCTACCAAGCGTATTTAGGTTACACATTGTAGAACACATAAACCAAAGGGCAAAAGAGCCACAGAGAAGGACTCAGTGGAACAGCCATCTTCTCATGGTCCTTGAGTTTGATGATGTTTTTTTGATTGTGGTACATGTTGATGCCAGATGTTGTGAGGCAATGGATGCCAGAGGATGGCAATGCAGTTGGCTTGCTGGATCAAATGTTGGTCATGCGCTTCCTTATAGCCTGTGATGCCAAGTGATGGTGCCAATCCAGTCACTGCCATCCGTCTTGCAACTGTTGGTAAAAAAAACAAAACAACAACCAAGGCCTCCCGAGTGGTGCAGTGGTCTACGCTGTGTCACTATGGCCGCAGGTTCAAACCCTGTTTGTGCCACTGCCGATTGCGGCCTGAGGTCCCATTGGTCGGCGCATATGTGAATTAAATTCCAAACACTATGAAAAACGTAACCCATTTCAAGTCACACAAAACAACTAGACTTTAAAACCATTTGTGCAATTAAAAAGAACAGAAATGCTATTTCATTATGTGGAAAAAGTTTGTATATTCCTACCTTTACCATCACATAAAATGGCTAAAGGGTAACTTGGTTTTTTTTCAGCTTTACATAAAGATTGGAAACTTAGTCTGGTTTGGTCTTAAAATACAAAGATTAAAAGATCTTTTTGTGGACCTCAGAAGAAACACCAGCCATTGACGCTAGAGTTGTACTGTTTGTACTACTTCTGATTTTCTATTGCATTTGTTTATGAATGCATGATTGTAAAGTTATCTTTTAGTATAATGTCTTAAATTATCTTTTATCAGTCAGTAGTGTTAAAATGAAAATTATATATCTATGTCTACATATGTACAAAAAAATTACACCCTATTCCAGGGGGTGTAATTTGTCACATGACTGTACAGTAGAATTCATTCCTGCAAGGGTATACTTGAGACCAAACAACAAAAAAAACATCTGGAAAAAAATGTTGGTACTTTTAGTAGGATTCTTAATAATTAATTCTGGGTTACCTGGCTTAGTGGTTCCCAACCAAGGGTACTAAAACCCCTGGGAATACTTAGCCTATACGGGTTACTCATGAGAAGACTCATGAGACCATAGGCTTACTCACTATTCAGTACAGGGCAAAATGCAGCCAGAGGTACAGTAACCAAAAAAGGTTGGGAATCACTGATTTAGCTCAATGGATGTGAATTACAGGTGACTGCAGAGTATAGCTTGACACTGCACAGGCTTTCAGAAAGTGAAATAACTTTCTGCTCCGTGTACCACTGTCAAGAGGGTGAAAGCCAAACTGCCTGAGAGTGTCAGAAACAAAGTAGTACTCAAACGGTGTCATTTCCACCTTGGAGTTCTTGTTAGCACAATTTGCAGTACTATGAAGGAAGTTTGCAGCCCATGGAACTCTAGACAACTGCTCAGGAAGTGGCCCCAAGGGGACATTCAACCTCAAATGTAATTGATATTAGGTTCAACCGGTTGAGACAGCAATTAAGAGCACACACCATCTGCCACGCACTTATCTAACAAGGGTTAAATGGAAGGGAAGCCCTGAAAGACCCCACTGCTGAAACAGAAACACAAAAATTATTTTTGCAAAGGTTAATTGGGCTGAACAAGCCTGCATCTTTCTGGGAATATGTTCTCTGGACCTATGAAACAAAATTAGCCATTTGTCAAAGTTGCTTAGCTTTGTTTACTGACAACCAAATGAAGCATTAAAGAAAATGACACTCGACCTGCAGTCTAATTTTGTGGGTGGTTCCGTAATGCTGTGGGGTTGCTTTACTTCCTTTGGGACTGGTGCACTTCAGGAATTCGGCTAATTATCAAGGTGTTTTGGTGGGCAATATTCAATTTATTGTCCAGAAACTGAGTATCAACAACCCAAAACACACCCCAAACACACACCAAAAAGCACTTTGAAATGGCTAATGTAGAAACATTGGACTGTTTTAGAGGGCCCAGCAATGAGTCCAGATCTCAGTCCCAAAGAATTTATGCTAGCAATGAGTCAGATCTTAATGTCAAGACCCCTCAAACATTGCAGAACTGGAGCAGTTTGCAGTTGAAGAGTGGGCCAAGTTGTCGTTCGAGGAGTGCAGGAAGGTTGGTTAATGGTTAGAGGAATGTTTACCTGTTTAAGTGATTTTCATCAAAGGATTTGCAAAAAATATTAGGTTCTGGGTGCCAATAATTTAAACCTTTTTGTTAGTTTTTTTGAATCATGATAATAAACTTTATTTCAGTAGGAAACATTTCCAATTTCGAACATGTCTAAGGTTTGGAGACCAAAAGATTTATAATTTTCAACTTGATAATGATTAAATAGAACATTAAATTGAACAATAGTTCTGTCTGCCATTATAGTTATTTAATCAAAGTATAGAAGTGTTATTTTTTTTTATGTAGTCTTTCTTCCACTTTGACATTAGAAAATATGTATTGGAAAAAAACTAAATCACAAAAAAATCTTCAATCACACGATACACGATCTGGTAAGCTAGCACAGCGTTACACTGCAATGAAGCACTTCTGGATGGAAAGCTTATTGCAGGGTTATGGTCAACTATAGCTTTGAGGATGAGGGCCTAGCAGCTCTTCAGTTGCCAGATCAATGATGCCATTTGTCTAGACCAGGAATCAAACCGTAAAGGTTTCAAGGCTAGCACCTTAGTTTGCCAATGATGAATTCAATACTGATTCCTTCAACTGGTTGTTAAGCAATCCTTGTCTCTACAGTGACCAAAACGGAATTCAACATAAAAGACCTCCCAAACTAATGTTGAGAAAATAAAGATGATTAAATACAGGTCCGGAAATAATTGGACACTGACACGTAATTGGACAATTGACTCAAAAGCTGTTTCATGGACAGGTGTGGCCTATTCCTTTATTATGTCTTCACCAATTAAGCAAGTAAAAGGTCTGGAGTCGATTCCAGGTGTGGCATTCGCATTTGGAAGCTGTTGCTGTGAAACCACACCATGCGGTCAAAGGAGCTCTCAATGCAAGTGAAACAGGCCATCCTTAGGCTGCAAAAAAAAATCTGTGGCCAAATCAACAGTTCGGTACATTCTGAGAAAAAAGAACGCACTGGTGAGCTCCGCAACAGAAAAAGGCCTGGACGTCCACAGAAGATTACAGTGGTGGATGGTCGTAGGATCCTTTCCATGGTAAAGCAAAGCCCCTTCACAACATCCAGCCAAGTGAAGAACACTCCAGGAGGTAGGCATATCATTATCCAAGTCTACCATAAAGAGAAGACTTCACAAGAGCAAATACAGAGGGTTCACCACAAGGTGCAAACCATTCATAAGCCTCAAGAATAGAAAGGCCAGATTAGACTTTGCCAAAAAAAACAGCCTGTTCTGGAACAGCTTTCTTTGGACCGATGAAACTAAGATCAACCTGTACCAGAAAGATGGGAAGAAAAAAGAATGGGTCCGAAGCATACCACATCTGTAAAACACGTTGGAGGCAGTGTGATGTCATGGGCATGCATGGCTTCCAATGGCACTGGGTCACTAGTGTTTATTGATGATGTGACAGAAGACAGAAGCAGCCGGATTAATTCTGAAGTGTAAAGGGATATATTGACTGCTCGGATTCAGCCAAATTCAGCGAAGTTGATTGGACTGTGCTACACTTTACAGATGGACAACGACCCAAAACATACTGCGAAAGCAACCCAGGAGTTTTTTAATATTATATATGGAATATTCTGCATTGGCCAAGTCAATCACCTGATCTCAACCCGATCAAGCATGCATTTCACTTGCTGAAGACGAAGCTTAAGGCAGAAAGACCCACGAACAAACAACTTACTACAGACAGCTGTAGGAAAGGCCTGGCAAAGCATCACAAAAGAGGAAACCCAGTGTCTGGTGATGTCCAAGTGTTCCAGACATCAAGCAGTCATTGCCTGCAAAGGATTCTCAACAAAGTATAAAAAATGAACATTTTATTTGTGATTGTGTTAATTTGTCCAATTACATTTGAGCCCCTGAAATAAGGGGACTGTGTATGAAAATGGTTGCAATTCCTAAACATTTCATAGGTTATTTTGGTTCAACCCCATGAATTTTAAACTGAAAGTCTGCATTTCGATTGCATCTCGGTTGTTTCATTTCAAATCCATTGTGGTGGCATACAGAGACAGAATTATAAATTGTCTGTCCAAATATTTCTGGACCTAATTGTGTATGTTAAATCTATTTTTCTTCATGATCAATGTGACTACTTTTTGGCTCTGTTAATGTCTCTACTATTAGGCTCTTTTAAGAGTGTTACCAGATCCAGGAATTACATGTTATGTCAGTTTATAACAGTTCTCATTCTCTCTCTCTCTCTCTCTCTCTCTCTCTCTCTCTCTCTCTCTTTCTTTCTCTCTTTCAGCTGAATAAGTCACAGCTGCAGACTGTGAAAGAGCGTTTCCAGGCCTTCCTGAACGGGGACACACAAATCGTGGCGGATGAGGCCTTCTGTAACGCCGTGCGCAGCTACTATGAGGCAAGAGCTCACCTACCCCATTCTCAGCCCTAAACACATTCAGTGTAAACATAATAATTGGTTTCAACGCTCAAGTCTTGCCGGTCCACAGTCTAGCTAGTTTACATTTACCATGCACCTCAGTATTGCAAACATGGTTGCATAATCTGCTGGTTAGCCACTGATGAAAAACCATGCTGTTGCAGTGGGCCCATAGAACAGTTGATCACTGCATAATGCCCAGCAGTGCAGCATAGGCTGGGTCCATGTATGGCCCAACACTGCCTGGGTTGGACCGCTGATTGTCACATCACCTTCTAGTGACTCCTCGTGGTAGGCTGGGCCCATGGGAGCTGAACCGTGGTTATTGGCTAGGGATTGCTAGTTGCCCAAGGGAGGTGCTTAGAGGAAACATTTCTCGATCCACGACTGTCCCACACCTGCTGTGGAGCTGTAGTGAAGAGTGAAGGCAATAATCACAAATTGAACATCACAAAGCAGTGTGTGTTTGTGTGTGGAAGTGTGTGTGTGTGTGGTTGTTTTTTCGGTCTATTTCTCCATGTCCATTTCTTTTTCTTTGAGCATGTCCTTGTTTCCAGTCTCTAGATCCTTTCTTTACCACTTTCTCTTCCCATTTCTCTTTTTCTCTGTCTGTTTCTCTTCTGGTCCTCAGAAGCAGTGTGTGCCAATCATACATTATCAGATGAAGATTGTATCAGTCCAACTGGCTTCAGAGCCTCTTTAATTGTGATAGATTGGAGAGCAGACGAACCCATTGATGCTGATGCCTCAGTCTTTGCCTGGCACACTATGTAAAGATTGTCAGGGCATGAAGTGATCAAAGACGACCTGTTATTACTATTCTATAGACATCTAAAATTGAAATGCTCAAACTTTTCAAATTCCCAATTCTACAGTGTGTCCTTAGACGACATGCAGTATGGCAGGCCTGAGGGGACATGCACTCAGTGGCCACTTAATTAGCTCCTCAACCCTGTTTACCAAAATGTATTGTTCCTTCAGACGGTGACAAGGTGTGTCTTTCTGTATGAAGCCGGAAGACAGGCATTGGCGTATTTAACCCGGTACCAGAATGATGTACCTAATAAATTGGCCACCAAGTGTATGTAAATAAGGCTGCCAAGTGTGTTATTCACACATTTACCTGTGATGAACTTCACTATGCAAATCCACCTAGACACCAGAGGCTCCTAAAGGGTTCAGCTCTTTCTGTTTATTTTTCCTCCAATTTGTACACTGCCTTTGTGCATTAAAATGTGCTTTAGTGTGTACTCATCATTGCTGCTGCATATCCACAGAAACAATGTGAAGATTGCAGCAACACCATAGGCCAGATCTTGGCATAATCAGTTCTAATGTGACCGCTGCATGTATGGTAAGTCACTGGGCTAGATCAATATAGTTACTCTGTTAGCACCCCTGACTGTCCACAGTTTATCTCTATCTATTGATCACTGACTGCCATCTGGTAGCCTCACATTAAATACTGCTGTACCTCAGGCGCATCATTTGCACCAGGAACGAATGTCTTGATTACAGTAGGTTTATTAAAAGATAATTGATTTTCAGCAGCCAGTGTAGAGCTGAGATTGCTTTTGTCTCTATATTAGGTTTTCTCTTTCAGCTACAGTGCAAGTTGAATAAGCGTAAAACCCGTACTTGGCATTCACATTCCCTTCATAGTCATTTGGGTTTATTTCTCAAACAGTTAATTTTTTTTCACCCTTTTTTATTTTATCATGGAATCAAACTGAGACCAATGTCTGTTTTACAGATGTGCCCTGAATTACAGGAGTTTCTGTTTAGCTCAATTGATAGAGCATGTTGATTGAAACTCCAGGGTTGAGGGTTTGAATCCCACGGGGGACCAGAACGAAAAAATATTTGGTAGATGACAAGCATCTGCAAGATGACTTCAGTATACAACCCTGTTTCCAAAAAAGTTGTCGAAAATGTAAATAAAAACCAAATGCAATGATTTGCAAATAATTTAAACCCTATATTCAATAGAAAATAGTACAAAGACAACAAATCAAATGTTAAAACTGAGATATTTTATTGTTTCTTGAAAAATATATGCCCACTTTTAATTTGATGCCAGCAACACGTTTCATTAGTGCATTAGTGTACATGGCATGGGTGACTTACACATCTGTGAAGGCACCATTAATGCTGAACAATATATACATATTTTGGAGCAACATATGCTGCCATCCAGACTGTCTTTTTCAGGGAAGGCCTTGCTTATTTCAGCAAGACAATGCCTAACCACATTCTCCATGTATTACAACAGCATGGCTCCGTCGTCAAAGAGTCTGGGTGCTCAACTGGTCTGCCTGCAGTCCAGACCTGTCACCCATTGAAAACATTTGTCTCATTATGATACAAAAAATGTGACAAAGGAGACCCCGGACTGTTGAGCAGCTGAAATCCTATGTAGCAGGAATGGGAATACATTTCACTTTCAAAACTACAGTAATTGGTCTCCTCAGTACCCAAACGCTTACAGAGTATTGTTAAAAGAAGACGTGTTTCAACACAATGGTAAACATGCCCCTGTCCCAACTTTTTTGAAATGTGTTGCTAGCATCAAATTCAAAATGGACATGTATTTTTCCAAAAACAATTAAATCTCAGTTTCAACATTTGATATGTTGTCTTTGTACTATTTTCAATTAAATATAATGATAATTGATTTGCACATTACTGCATTCTGTTTTTATTTGCATTTTATGCAGCTTCCTCCCAATGTTTTTGGAAATGTGGTGGTAAATTTAACTGTAGATTAGATTTTGGGCAGACAGAGAGATGAGCCAGTCCTGAACATCTGTACTTGTTCCTCAACATTACGTTCAATACATGACCTACAGTATAAGAAATAAGCACCTCCCTTGGATTTCAAATTTTATTGCATTTAATATTTAGTAGATATTGTTTCTGTTTTTTGTAAACTACCCAGACAAAATGAGAATTATGTTAAAGTAAAAATGTACTATTTGTTTTTAATACTAAATAAAGTACAATTTGCAATCATTGTTTCATACATTCTGTAGGTGAGCATAAGCTAGTTCATAAGTAAAAGTGGTCTTAATAACACATTTCATTACTCTGTGGTAAATAATAGGGTTTACATTATTTTCAAAATGACTACCCATTTCTCAGTTTCCCAAACATACAGACATAAAACATCTATAAGGTCTCTCAGTTAAGCATTCCAAACACAGATGTAACTACAAAAGGTCAGGGGGTTATTTGAACAGAAGGGCAGTAATTGGTACATGGGTAACAATATCAAATCAGACATTAAAAATGTCTTTAGGCATGGCCAAGTTAGTAATTATATGGAAATTGTATTAAATCACCCAGACACATCTATGATATAGTCATTCTTCTAAACTGGGCTGCATGAACGGAAAGAACATGTTCAGGGATGTCACAATGAGGCCATTGGTTATATTAAATTTGCTTTAATAATCCAAATAGTATTTTGCGTAGAACGCTGACTAAAGAAATGCAACAAAATGTGCAAAATGAGTAAATGCTTATATATATCTGTTTATACTGGACATTCCTATATGCAATTATAATCCTTGTTCAACATTGCACTCCAAATGTTTTGCTTGAAGCATTTATTTGAGAAATGTATGCCCATACTACTTTTAGTAGTTTGTCTTGGTTTCCCTCATTCTCTCATTATTTTATGCATTTATTTGATATTACATTTGCTACTGAATTACCTGAGAACTTTAGAAATATATGTTTGTCCCCTTGATTTTGAAAAAAACCATCAGATTTCTTTATATTTGTTTTGAAATGTATGCACTATGAGGTCTCAAGCGAACAAACATGAGCGCTGGCTAATTAGTTAGTGCTATCTTTTCACTTCTTAATTACCAATTGTGTTAGCTCATGAATTAATGATGATTTGAAGCCGGGATAGTATACCTAGATGACAAAATGACAAATTGCCCATAAAATGCTTTACCGAAAAGGGTTAACAAAGGATGACAGCAATACATGTTTTGGTTCCCTAACACAAATGCTAAAGTTTACTTACAGCAAGGACCATTAGGCTTATTTTCTTTGGTCCCCAAAGTTTCCTGAGCAACATTTTTTATTTAAAATCATCTTATTTTCCAGATAAAATTGTCTAAGTGACCTAAAACCTTACTGTTATATTTTTTTGATATTTCCTGATAAAATCTTTCAGAATAATGAATTCTGTGCCTCATCATGACAAGCAGTGCGGCTGTGTGTTTGGATCAGCGGAGGGGCGAGGAGACTGTCACTGTTTTTACTTGTTGACTGTGAGGCTGATTTCATGTCTATGGATGGAGAGCAGATATGAAGATAGACAAATGGATGAAATTGAACATTCACTATAACGTGTAATGAAGTGTCCAAATTGTGTATAAATCTACATAATCGAATAACATAGAGCTCAGATTAAATATGTACCCCATAAGATGTGCCACCAGGGGTTTCTTCACAATCCAAACCAAAAACAAACTGATGGCAGCACATATTATTGTACAGAGCCATGAGTGTAGCTCATGCAAATTTAGGTCAAAAAAATATAAAACATGGTAGAAAAACACACTCACCCACATACACACACACACACACACACACACGCACACACAACTAAATATAAGTAATGTTGTATTAAAAATGTGTTTGCCTGCACTGTTGTTTTATCAGTGTTTTATGTTCTATTTTCTCTGGACCCCAGGGAGAGTATCTGTTGCTTTGGTTGGAGCTAATGGGGATCCAAAGTTCAATTTGTATATATTGTATAGAATATTTTAGTTATTAAAAAAAAACTTCTCAGCAAGTGTAATCATATAAATTCATATAGTATTCCCATGAATTAAACATATAGCTCATTAACCATTGTTGTTTTATACAAGCTTTTTGGTCATCTTTATAAAGAGGGTGAATCATTTTGAAGGTGACTCACCGTCCATGTAAATGGATAACCCAGTTTGTTTTGTCTAGCGTTGCTTTGCTAGGATGGTTGATTATTCTTCCACTTGTTTAGCCTGCCTGACTGATGATCAACACGATAGTTGGAAGACCCAAACTTGACAAAGGCTACCACTAAACTGAGTTTGAGTTTCTGGCCATGGCTGCTTCACCCTTTCAGAGAATGATCCTCATGATTTTTGTCTTGTTTTGTATCGGCTTGGGTCACACTTGCGCTGCCCTTGTCTGATGCAGCTTGCATTAACCCAGCCACGGGCTACGGAGTGACACTCATGAGACACATTTTTCCGGAAGGGCCGTTGCCACTGGGGGCAGTGCCCCTTACGTGCCACTATATCGGCTGAAATCAAGTTGGAGGATGCAGGAGTGGGCATGGAGTTATGGTTAGACGGTTTGGAGCCTCACAAAGTACTGATGTAGGGATGAGCTGTCAGTCCCTGGGCGGGGCCTGTGTTTGGAAAATGACGAGGTGTCCTTGGCATGTTCTGGCAGCTATTTGGACACTAAGACCAGGGCAGCTGACGTCATGGCAGCCACAATCTGTAGAGCTGACAGGTGACCACCAAGCAGTCCGTTCATAGGACTAGTTACAGTGTGGCCTGTGCAGACTGCTGGAGTTCACTGTGCAGACTGCTGGAGTTTCAGGGATCCTGCCCCGTCAAGGTGGAAGGGATGGAAAAGGGAGGTCAGATTGCCGCCAGGGACAGGAGATCCAGTATTAGAGTTAACTGGTACTGTGTGTGAAGGAAGGGATACACCAAACCCCCTTGCCTCTAAACAACTAAGGTCAGTTTTCAGACTGTTATTTTATTCAACCATTAGAAGCCCATTGTGAAACCATCTTTTTGCTAGAGAGACCTGTCCAATAAGGCAGCAACAATCAATACAACATTACAATGCAAATTGCAATACAATCCATAACATACAATATGGGGTTATGACTGAATTATTGTTTTTCTCATTTGGGTCCCAAAGGAGACCCGTTGAGAACCAATTTATTCCCAGTATTTATATCATAATCAGATTGTATCATTGAAATTCCTAGCCCACACCATCAGGATCGTGACTATGTGCGTGTGTGTGATATATATATATTTTTTAATATAATATATATATTTTTTTTACCAATGTACTGAATAAAGGGTCAGAATACATAATTATTCTGACCCTTTATTCAGTGTTTTGTAAAAGCGACTTTGGCAGCGATCACAGCTTCAAGCCTTCTTTGGGTTGCCTCTTAATGTTGTGCAGACCTGGGTTTAAGCAGTTTCTCCCATTTCTTGTAGATCCTCTCAAGCTCTGTCAGATTGGATGGGGAGGGTTTATGAACTGATATCTTCACATCTCCCCAAAGATGTAGATAAAGTCTGGGTTTGGGCTTGGCCACTCAAGGATGGTCAGAGTCATGTACCAAAGCCACTCCAGCATTGTCTGGGCTGTGTGCTTTGGGTTGTTATCATGCTGAAAATGCATTTTCACTCGTCTGAGGTCCTGTGTACTTTGGATCTGTTTTTTTCCCCAAGGACCACTTTGTATTTTCTTCCATTCATTCTCCCTTCAACTTGACCAGCCCCTGCCACTGCAAAGCGTCCCCGTAGCATGATGCTCCCACAACCATAATTCATTGTAGGAATGGTATTAGCCAGGTGTTAGGCGCTACCTTGCTTTTGCCAGATGTAACTTTTGGCATTCAGGCCTAATGGTTTCATTTCAGTCTCATCAGACCAGAATATTCTTCCTCATGCTCTAAGTCCTTCAGGTGACATGTCATATTTCTTTCACTCAGGAGATGTTTCTGTCTAGACCCTCTACCATAATTGCCTGATTGATGAAGTGCTTCAGAGATGGTTGTCCTTCTGGCAGGTTTAACTATGTCTTCAGAGAGACTCTAAAGCTCTCTTCAAGTGGCCATTGACTTCATGGTCACCTCCCTGACCAAGCTTCTTGCCTGGTTAGTTAGTTTGGCTGGACGGCCAGCTCAGTGGTCTTGGTGGTTTCAAACTTCTTCCATTTCACAATGATGAAGGCCACTGTGCTCTTGGGAACTTTAAATATGTATTATTTTATTTTGCCTGTGAGATATTAGCACAGGAAATTCTGATTAGGCTTTGACTTACCATGGTGTCTGCAACAACAAACATGTTTTTGTCTTTGTGGTTGCCTACAAATAACAGTACAGGGATGCCCACTCCACTAGAGAGATGGTTTTGTATTTCCCGCTATCCCTGTGGTAGTGGTCTTACCCTTTTGGTAGAGGTCTTTCAGTCGGTTACGCGAGGCCTTTTAATCTAGTGTCTACTGAGCCACAGTGTCATACAGTGACCTACTCAATGGTACGTAGGTTCTGTCCCCCGGAGTAGGGAACATGGTACAGTGCCGCTTTGGCCCTGGGCAGACCCTGTGTGATGAGTGATTCTGCATCAGAGTAGTGAAGTTTGAGACATCATTTGTACCAACATGGAAGGTGGAGCTTCTCCCTGACACAGCGTTTCACTCTGTGATTTCATGAAGTTTCACTTAGTAAGATTGTTTTGAGCAACAAACCCACACTATTGCGCCTTGTTCCCTACCTCATGGAACATGGGTTATCTTCATAATTGAAAGAATTTAGCTGTTGCGTATAGTGATTAAATAATGGGAGAACCCATACATATCAAGGGAGAAAATACATTCAGTATTTATTGGAATAATGCAGCCGAGTTTTCAATGAACGTTCCAAAATTTTCTCACTGTAAAGATTGTTGCTAGCGGTTATATACATTGAAGGGTGTGTCTACCTATCTCTGATCACATCTCCACAAGAAGCCCCATGCCAAATGGTCAATGTAAACATTCTACA
This sequence comes from Esox masquinongy, assembly GCA_016801175.1. Lineage (NCBI taxonomy): Eukaryota > Metazoa > Chordata > Actinopteri > Esociformes > Esocidae > Esox > Esox masquinongy. The sequence continues at coordinate 32,785 of JACXGI010007548.1, forward strand.
TTCCTGAGGTTGGCAGTGTGACCTACAGAGAGAGAATCTAAACACAGACGTTTCTGTTGTTCTTATTATCTAGGCACATTAAACTTTCAATGAAACATATATTCATATGATTCCACATAATCCTGTCTAATTACATGGAGTACAATAAGAACATGTCAACCCGGTTCTTTTGCAGCTGTAGGCCATGCTCTTCAACACAAAGATAAGCTGTTACTTCTACATATGTGAGTATTTTATGAATTGTTCTACCTAAAAGTTCCCCCGAAAACAGTAGCTAAATGAAATGTATGTCCTGTTCTGATTTTAAAATAATTGTGAAGTGTTCATGTTATGTATAACTAGATAGATTCTCCGATAGGCTACAAACGTGGTTTTGGATGTTCTCTAAAGAAACACTTATGAATGTGTTTGTGGTTAAACTTGCAGCAAGTTTTCCATCAGAAATTGTTGCTGTAAGCTGCTTGTATAGTGGATGTTTAAGCACCACAATAGTTGTATGCTGGGCTTAAAAGGATCAGCAGAAACATGTGCACCACGCGTTAAAGAAATGTTGACGCGATTAACAGCATAAAATAAATGTAGGGCATGAAAATTTTCTACCATAACCCACTTCAACTTTTACATCCCTTGTACAGAGGTATCACCTTTATGAACAATACAGTCTTGCCAAAAGCCAATTCCACCTTTGACAACTGTGCTAATCTCCCAGAACATAGCCGTTTAACCATAGATGAAAAGTCCATTGATCGATTAGGCATGAGCTATGTTCATTGTCACCTGCCTTGATGTCTAGAATATTCATGTAGCTCTCTGCTGATACTGTGTCTAATCTTATGCAAATGTGTTGTCCATTTGTTAAAGAGTGTATCACACATACAATTGAAGAACTCTACTCATTACAAGGCTTTTTGAGAGGTGAAATGGGCCTAACAGACTTTCTCTTGTGCAGTGTTAGGTGGCTGTTGCCGACCACTGGGTGCCTGACCATGAAATCCCTGACACCATGCTCTGTGTGTGGGTTAAGATCCCTAAGTACTGCTTAGCCATGTTCTGGTAAATTTGCAGGTGTGAGATTCTCTTCTGAAGTCCCTAGATTATGATCATGGTAATTATGGTATTAGTAATCATGATCTTGATTATCTTTGTGCTAATTTGAGCTGTGCTGTGACTAGTGTCTGCTTGACGTTTAACCCCGTTTTGTTGTGGGATTTCCTACAACCCCTTTCAAATATCGATATTTTACTCAGGTTCGTCATTGATCTCATATGCAGGTTTACCAACCCACTCCTCAGGCATTGTTGGTGCATTGCATTTAGGATTCGAACATCTGGCTGCAACAAGTTATTAGTTCACCCACTTAATCTGGTATCTAGGGAAAACAAGTGAAATGTCTGGGGGGATGCCTGAGGAGAGGTTTGGGAAACTCTGTCATGTTGCATACTATTTCTTTTAGTTGACAACCTGGGGTCATTAAATTTGTTCTCATCATTACTTTGTCATAGCCAGAGCTTCTGCCCTTGTCTGGGACAAGGTTACTTAGCAACCTGTGGATTGTGGCAAGCAGCAGGGGTAAGGCAGCAATGACAGACCTGGGGATGTGTGACTGCTCTGGTGACCAATAAAGAGAGATTGCTCACACACATTACACAGATAAACCTGGGTGAGTTTGCCTTTCCCCACAGCTGCAAAGCAGAAGCTTATTACGCAAAAGCATGTCATGACATCCATAACAACTCTGATTGACCTGTCAACCATGAGCTTGTTTTTACCAAAATATGTATAATATGCGAATAATATCTTTTACCGTCTGTAAGGAACTACCAGGTGGCCAACAGGTGACAGATATAGACTCATTCACACAATCCATTTTGATGGCGCTAACATGATTTACTATGAGGCTAAATAACCAGGATAATCATGCATATGTCTTGATATGAATAGTAGATTCACATTGATTCTCACTTTGTAGTGAAAATACAATACCCTCTAAATTAAAGGGGTTAGCAATTAGTTTTGGTGTCATAGCACAAATAGAACTAATTGTACCTATTGCCCAAATACGAGGTGGTTTCCTGTTGAACAAAACCAAAAAATCTTAGCTTCTTCCACAGACAATATTATTGGCACCTTGTAGAAGTAGTTACAAATAATTCAATTTCAAGCAAGTGATTCTTTTCTTTGGAGTGGAACTGACCTGTGGTGGTTCCAGATGCCTACAATATAAAAATTCTTATTCAACCAGTTTGAATAGAGAAAAGGATTCTCCTGTTTTGCGTTGCTGTGCATACCACAATGACCATGAGGACAAGGAAGCAAAACAGAATTGTCTGAAGGGGGCTACAATCTTGTGCCTGACAAGCTTGGACAATCTGAAGGCTACAAGTCCATCTCCAGAGACCTCGATGTTTCTGTTTCCAGTGTAAGATTATCAAGACGTTTTAGGCCCATGCCACTGTAGGCAACCTCCCTGGACATGGCCGCAGCGAAGGATTGTTTGAATGGTGGAGAAAGCAACATGATCAACTGATCATGATCAAAGCTGTCCTTCAGTCACAAGTTATGATAGTTTCAACTCTCGTCATCTTTTGCCAACTCCGTGAAAGGGGGTTGAATTGTTGAAAAACCCAGTGCTGAGAGAGTCATTAGAAAACCTAAATGCATTTTGCCAAAACTGTCCTGAACATGCCACAATCCTTCTGGGACAATCTCCTGTGGACAGATAATACATAATTAGAGCTTTTTGGTAAAGCACACTATCTCTATGTTTACTGAAAGCAAAATGAAACCTTCAAAGAAAATGGCATTTTCCCCAGAGTCAAACATGGAGGAAGTTCAGTGATGTTTTGCTTTGCTGCCTCTGGCACTGGAGTCTTGGATGTGTGCATGGCATCATAATATTAGGAGAATACCAGGGCCTTCTGGAGTTCAATGTCGAATCGAGTATCAGAAAGGTCAATAGGCTTTCCAGCTGGACAATGACCGCTAACAAACGTCAAAATGCCCTCAGGAATGGTTAATGACAAAACGCTGCAAGGTTCTGAAGAGGCCAACAAACAATCTGAAACAAAATCCTATTGATAACCAGTTGAGAAATAGGAAAACAGCAGTTGGGAGTCCCCCTTAAAATCTTGGGGAATTGGAGCAGTTTGTGTGATGGATGCTTGGTATTTGGATGCATGTGCTTAAAATGATTTAAACTGATATATTAGGTTCAAAAACAAAGATTCTGTAATATTAACAATGAAATATAGATTTGCAGAAATTAAATACTTTTGTCAGTTTGAACTTATTTTCAATGGCAATGTAAGTTATTTGAAAATAGAGCATGGGGTGCCAATACGTTTGGGTGTAAATGTATTTTGGAAAATTCTTAATGATGTTGACTACCTTCATCTTCTCAAGAGCCACAGGACCAGTTGGTATCACACTTGGTATTACGTTTACTTACTCATGTCTTCAAACATATTTCCCAAGCAGCTGTGAGCCAGTGAGTTTGCAGGGATGTTTTTGTATGTACAACTGTGCCACTATGTAACTAAACTGAACTATAGTATACTAAGGTTGAATTGAATGAACCAATTGTTTTTTGCAAAGGCATGGCAAAAAAGCCTCAGTGAGTGCAGGTGACATCATGGAATTTGAGAAAACAACAGATTAATTTACTTAAGCCTTGGTATACTTGAATAATATACATTGTTTACTTAATATTTTTTTTTTTAAAGATATTACACTATCAACAAACTTTGTGAGTGAAAATGAAATCATGGAATTTCCAGTTGAGATATGAATTATTTGTAATTTGAGTTTCATTACCTGAGGGAAAAAAATATTTTAACTTTGTTGATAGCGAGAAACACATTCAAACCCCTGCAATGTGTTTTTGCTGAACGTGCATGAGTCTTGTAATGTTTATTTTTTGCATGAGTGAATGGAACGTTTTGAAATGTTGAAAGTGTCGACAGGTGAATATCTGATTACTAATAAGGAGGCAGTCCTGTAGTGGTGGTTGGAGCAAATCTACAATGTGCTTCCATGTAGTTTTGATGTGGCCTCTATAAGCAAATGTTCTGGTATTATTAGATTGAACTGCACTATAATGACGACTTGATTGAAGTTGCTATTAGTGCCGCTTGGCTACAGAAATAAATTGCCTATCAAAATGGTGTGTGT
>JACXGI010007549.1:0-29699 GCA_016801175.1 Esox masquinongy
TTTGAAGAATATAAACCGAGCAGGGCTCTTAGATCCATGAACACAGGTCAGCTAGTAGAGCCCAGAGCCCAAACTAAACATGGAGAAGCTGCGTTTAGCACTTATGCTGTACACAACTGGAATAAACTACCAGAAGATCTTAGACGTGCTCCAAACGTATCCATTTTTAAATCCAGGTTAAAAACACTACTCTTTTCACATGCCTACGACTGAGCACTTAAACTTAACCGCACTGTTTAGCCTTATAGCTTCCTATGTTTTTATCCCATTATTAATCTTTTTTTAATCTTTATATGTTTTCTTATTGTATTTTTATTATTATGATGTTTTCATTTGTTTTGATGTTTTAATTTGAGTATTTGTTTTTATGTTATTGTATTTTTATATATTTTTTATTTTAGTTTTCTTTGTAAAGCACATCGAATTGCTTCGATGTATGAATTGTGCCATATAAATAAACTTGCTTGCTTACTTGCTTGCTATGTTGAATTGGGTGAGGCTCACCAAAAGGAAGGGAGAGAGAAAACCCCCTCTCCGCCTGCTCTATCCCAGACTACAGTTGTTTTCCAGATGTCGGACCAGCCCATCTGCACATTCCACCTTCCCTGTAATATGTGTGCCCTGTAACGTCTAAGTGCTTTAAAAGAGGTGCGGAGCAGAGGAGAGAACTTATTCAGGTCTCCGCTCAAGCACTGCCCTCGCCCTTCCTAAGGATTTTAATTTTGTGCCTCCTCTAATATGTGATGCATTAAAAAAGGTGGGGCGCGACTGCATAGGGTCTCTAAAGGCCCTCCACAGAACACCCCACCTGGCCCTATTCCTATTTGATTTGGTTGTTGTTGTTTTTTTGTTTTTCCCTCCCCTCCCCCTCATCCCTCCGTCCTCCTCCTTCTTCCCTTCCCCCCCTCCTCTCCCTTCCTCCCCTCTTTCCTCCCTCCTTCCTCTTTTTTTCTCTTTGAATGGGAGTGTAAGTGTTAGATATCTAGCATGAAGAGCATTAAAAGGTGGGGTGTGTAGAATGGAGGCGGCCCAGGCAGTTACGGGGGAGGAGGAGGGCCGCGGAGGTGTGGTGGCAGGAGCGTCGCATCCTCCGGGCGCACATCCTTCCCCAAGGTAGACACCCCCCCCGGAGGGAGGTGGGCCTCATCCCAATCCTACTGGTTTGTCTAGATTGCTGTATTATGTATTGGTGTGGTATGAGAGCTGAGGTTGTATGGTGGGTAGTGGTGAGGCATGTTTGATAAGGTTAATGGTAGGATGGAATTGCGAAGACTGGGTCCTCAGGCAGAGAGGGCCAACGGAGCCCATGACTTTAGGAATTTGATAAGTGATGGCCAAGTGGAGAGGGAGTCTTTTAAGTTATTATCAGATGGGCTATTTGATATTTCTAGTGAAATATGATCTAATAATAGATTTTTCCAGATAGAGATATGAATTTTGTTATGTTTTTGTTGTTTTTTCTCAGAATGTATGTAATTTTTTTTGAAGCCTAAGGGTGGCCTGTTTCACTTGCATTGAGAGCTCCTTTGACCGCATGTTGTGGGTTCACAGCAACAGCTTCCAAATGCAAATGCCACACCTGGAATCAACTCCAGACATTTTACCTGCTTAATTGACGAAGAAATAATGAAGGAATAGCCCACACCTGTCCATGAAACAGCTTTTGAGTCAATTGTCCAATTACTTTTGGTCCCTTGAAAAAGAGGGGGCTACATATTAAAGAGCTGTAATTCCTAAACCCTTCCTCCAATTTGGATATGAATACGCTCTATTTAAAGCTGAGAGGCTGCACTTTAAGCCCATATTCATTATTTAACTGTAACTTGAATATATTCTGGTAAACAGCCAAAATAAATAAACTTGTGTCAGTGTCCAATTATTTCCAGACCTAACGGTATGTCCAGTAGTTCTATATGGCCGGCGTTTTGGAATATTACTGGCCATATTGGCTGTCACCTGATCCGAGAACTGCCAAAACATAAAAAAAGGTACGGTGGCCCATGGGTGCACAACACAACAACATTGGCGATGCAAACAAAAGTTGAAAACACAACAACATTAACAAAAATGAAACATTTATAAAAACGCTGCATTTCAGAAAACAATCAACTACCCGCAACACCACAACATTAAGTGACAACACAACAGCATTACCTCACAACACAACAACATTTGGTCACACCACAACAGCATTAGCCCAAAACACAACAACATTTGCAGAAACGCTGCATTTCAAGTTACTCACAACGGAAGTGCTCCAGACCACTAGGGGCAGTGCCCAGTGGAATTAGTTGGGTTTTCAACAAAATATTAATTTCACTACCGGGCGCTTTTACGTTATTGTTTTCATTATTAGCTAGCTATCATGAACATTTATCAGACTACTTTTTTTGCAATGAGTAAGTTTACATTTCTGCCTCGCGAAGGAGGTAGTAATGAACATTGATTCCCGATCGATGAAGAGGTCAGAAAAAGTTGGTTGGTGGCAGTACATCGTAACATTAACATGTCACACAATGTGCAATACACATTTCATTGCCAGTGACTTCGCTGAGGGGTAAGTTGGAGGACAGTGGTACCTAAAAAAGTGTGGTTTCTACCGTCTTCGCATGGAAAGGTCATATTCCAAACAGACCTGGTGTTTGGGAAAGGCGACCGAAACCACCTACAAAGGAAGACGAACAAGGTGAGAAATGTTCGCTAACAACGATAGACTGTGCAGTTTCTGATCCAATCTAGACGCATGATCACTGTGCAGGTCCTGATCCCACAGCCCTGGATATGGCCTTAATAATGACGAACCAGGAGCAAGCAAGAGAAATTCAGGAGTTTCAAACAAAGCTGGAAAACCTGACAACACAACACCACTTTCGTGTAGAGTTGTGACGAAGACATAGGTTTTTACACAAGGTACAGTAATTGTTTACTACCCAGCAATCCCAAAGTCCTCCTGTATCTCCTACTGTGTTATTCAAAACTAGGACACCAAATCTTACCAAAAGTAAGCCTATTGAATGAATATTTTCTTAGCACTAGGTATGCACTGCAGTGTTGAAATTGTTTAAAAAAACTGAATTGCAGTAAAACAAGAAATGTAAAATAAATATCTGAAGGAATCAGGATGTTAAGACTAATACAGGCTGCAGCATTAGCTAGGTCAAGTCTACTGCTTCTTGATACCTATAGAAGATGGGCAATCATAGTAATGAGTGAAGTTCAAGCAAGCAGACAGCTCCATGTTATCCAAAGCTATTTGGTCTTCCTTAAAGCAAATACTCCCGGTCTGTTTCCTTCTGTAGATTTGCAATCTACACCATCCTGGTGGCATTCTGGGATTTGACTGAGGTCAGCAGTCACCAGTGCAAACACGTCCGAGATAAGTGTTCCTTGACGAAAAGCAGTAAGTGACAACTCCATTGAATATAGTACTTTACAGGTGCTGGTCATATAATTAGAATATCATCAAAAAGTTGATTTATTTCAGTCATTCCATTCAAAAAGTGAAACTTGGATATTATATTCATTCATTACACACAGACTGATATATTTAAAATGTTTATTTCATTTAATTGTGATGATTAAAACTGACAACTAATGAAAATCCCAAATTCAGTATCTCCGAAAATTAGAATATTACTTAAGACCAATACAAAAAAAGGATTTTTAGAAATATTGGCCAACTGAAAAGTATGAACATGAAAAGTATGAGCATGTACAGCACTCAATACTTAGTTGGGCTCCTTTTGCCTGAATTACTGCAGCAATGCGGCGTGGCATGGAGTCGATCAGTCTGTGGCACTGCTCAGGTGTTATGAGAGCCCAGGTTGCTCTGATAGTGGCCTTCAGCTCTTCTGCATTGTTGGGTCTGGCATATCACATCTTCCTCTTCACAATACCCCATAGATTTTCTATAGGGTTAAGGTCAGGCGAGTTTGCTGGCCAATTAAGAACAGGGATACCATGGTCCTTAAACCAGGTACTGGTAGCTTTGGCACTATGTGAGTCAGTTATAATCATCACAAATAAAGTTTTGTGATGACAATTTGTTTTTCAATTGGATTGTTCACGTTATAGGTCACATTAAAGGTGGAAAAAGTTCTGACATGATTTATCTTTGTCTCATTCTTTTACATCACAAAAACCTGGCATTTTAACAGGGGTGTGTAGACTTTTTATATCCACTGTATATGAAATAAAACTTATTGTTATGCATTATAGCTCGCTAGCATAATTATATTGCAGGCTAACACAAATACAATAATTTTCAGCTAGATTCCCTGTAAGATAGTTAACATGAATGAGCTAACGTAAATGTTACATTCGCTGAGTAGCTAAGTGGTTGAATGTGTGATTGCAAATCTGTCATTGCCTTGGCACTTACCTTCATAGTTGTCTATGTAGTTTCCTATATACATCTTGAACCCATTTTCCTTCTTGCTAGCTGGAGTCTCGGAGGGGGATTTAACTATTCGATGTACATCATTAATGTTAAGTTTAGGCAAGTCCTGGAGACACCTTGTAAAAAACCAGCGACAAAGCCGGACATAGCGCCAGCAATATTATCTCTACTGGTTTGTAATATGCGGGACCGGAAACTGGCACACTGGTAGGAAGTGGGCGTGGAACGTTCGGTCATGGAATGTGCATAAGGCCTATTTGAAATAATCCCAACCAAAAAGAACATGATTTAAATTCACCAATGTAAGTTTTTTTAAATTATAATTTATAATCTTACGTTGAGTGACTTCACTTGATTTTTCGACCAAAGGTAAAACCCCCAAAACATCCCCTTGCACTGCCCCTAGTGGTCTGGAGCACTTCCATTTTGAGCAACTTGAAATGCAGCGTTTCTGCAAATGTTGCTGTGTTTTGGGCTAATGCTGTTGTGTTCTGCGCTGATGCTGTTGTGGTGTGAGCCAATGTTGTGGTGGTGTGAGCCAATGTTGTGGTGTTGTGAGTTAATGCTGTTGTGTTGTCACTTAATGTTGTTGTGTTGTGAGTAGTTGATTTTTTTCTGAAATGCAGCGTTTTTATAAATGTTTCATTTTTGTTAATGTTGTTGTGTTTTCAACTTTTGTTTGCATCGCTAATGTGGTGTGTTTCATTTCTGTTAATGTTGTTGTATTATGTGTTAATGTTGTAGTGTTTTCAACTTTTGTTTGCATCGCTATTGTGGTGTGTTTCATTTCTGTTAATGTTGTAATGTTGTGTGTTAATGTTGTAGTGCTTTCAACTTTTGTTTGCATCGCTAATGTGGTGTGTTTCATTTCTGTTAATGTTGTTGTGTTGTGTGTTAATGTTGTTGTTTTCAACTTTTGTTTGCATCGCTAATGTTGTTATGTTTTGCACCCATGGGCCACCATAAAAAGGTCTAGCCAAGTTCAAAATCCATCAGCTTTTTCTTGAGATGGGAAAGAAAGTGCTGGACACCCAGATGAAGACACTGTTTGAATACACACCCAGATATGGCTGAAGTACTTTTAAATAAAACGCTCTAAGTTGTCTGCTCTTTTTACTGTTTGCAATATGTTATTGTTGCACTTACAATTGTACATGCAAATATTTGACAAAATAAAGAGGTTTACTTTAAATATGTATGTCAAGAATTCGCTGAGAGTTCAGTAGGCCAGCTGTCAGCACCATATCCTGCCATGGCACATGTCCTTCTGGAGACATGAAAAACCTCATCAGGTCATTGGGGATTCCAAAAGAGGTTCTTGCCTTTGAGAGTCTCCCTGCATCAGCCAAGGTGCCTTCCTCTGTGACCTGTCTTCTCCACTCCCTCGGCTGTGCCTCGCCATTGTTCAAAACAGAGTCTGTGAAATTAGGAAGTATATACCTTGTAGCAGGTGTGTTGGCAGCATCTTTATAGGCCAGATAGTTGTGCAGTGCAACACAGGCCTTCACAACATCTGTACATTTGTCTGGTAGGAATTCAGAAGGTCTGCCTAGAATTCTCCATGAATGTCGTTAGTTGTGCATCCTCTTGCTGTCGTCCATATTAGGACCTGGTAAAACTGAAATTTAAAGTAACATAACACAAAAAACCCACTGACTTCTATCTGCATTCCTTTGTACTGTACTTGTGCTGTTCAATAACAATAAAGTTGAATCTAATCTGAATTTACAATCTAACATTTTGTCTGCTGATGATTTATCCCTCCAAATATTTTCAGAATATCAATAAACAATAGCTTACTTTGAAAGGGCTTCATCAGATTTACATGCAATGGAAAAGCAGCATCTCCAATGATGACATGGGGGATGGTGACTCCTGTCCCGGGAAGGTTTGTAGGTGGAGGGATAGCAATTGTCCCCTGAAGCAGGTTTGCATGGAGTGGGTGGCTTGATGTGTAATAAAGTGTTCCAAGCACAGCAGAAGATTGTTGAAAGAATTAGCAGGCATCCTAAAACAAGCCAACATTTTGCGTGACAGCACCGCCTAGTGCAAAGTAATGTAATGGCTAGCTACACAAGGCCGCACAACTATAAATGCTGAGCACGTCTCTGCATACCCGCACTTTAACAACTGTTGGAATATATTGTTTGTATAGTGGTTACCTTAGTAAGAACGTACTTGGTCGAAAATCAAGGGAGAAAGAGAAGCTTTATTAAAAGCATCGCAGCAGATTTGTCTGATGTTACATGTTCAATCGATCTCACTGTAAAGATGGTTGCTAGCGGGCATGTCTCCCTAGCACAGTTCACATTACCACAAGAACCCCATACTAAATGGTCAATGTAAACATTCCACATTCCTAAAGTTGGCAGAGCGTGACATACAAAGATAGAATCTAAACACAGAGGTTTCTGTTGTTCTCATTATCTAGGCACATTTAACTTTCAATGGAATATATATTCATGATTCTACACAATGCAGACCTGCAGTATAAGCCAAGTTTTAGACATGGCAGACATGGCATTCCAGCTTCAGTAATGCACAAATAGCCCAAATCATCAGTTCCAATTAAGTAGAAGTTTCAGTTGGGCATCTCAAACAATAAATAGTCCATAGAACAAGCTAACATACTTGAAATGTAGCTCTCACATTGTAATGCAGTGCTATAACATTGCATGAATAAAAATATTTAGTTGGTGTGTGCGTTTATGTGCTTGCAATGAATGGGTTTGAGAGATTAAAGTTCTCTTCTGTTCTGCTTCTTTTTGGAGAAACCTTCAACAGATTATCAACTACAAGCCTAAATCCCCCCACTCCATTAATGACCTGCGACTTGCCAATGACCTGAATGAGTTCTACTGCAGATTTGAAAGACAAAAGGGCAGTCCTGACAACATATCTTCTCCCTGTGTGTCCAGCCATCAACACCAGCCCCCACCATCGGAGCCCATACACAATCACCCATCCCAATCATCCCCACCTCTGCCACAACAATGGAACTTTCAATCCTGGAGGGGGACGTTAACAGACTATTCAAGAGACAGAACCCCCGAAAAGCAGCAGGGCCTGTCGGTGTCTCCCCAGCTATCCTAAAGCACTGTGCAGATCAGCTTTCTGCTGTATTTACGAACATCTTCTAGACTTCACTGGTGACATGTTGCATCCCGGCCTGTTTCCTCCATCATCATCTCAGTCCCCAAGAAGCCAAGGATCATAGGACTTAACGATTACAGACATGTCGCCCTGACCTCTGTGACTATGAAGTCATTTGAGCGCTGTTACGCATGCAGGTACCCTGTATGTGCGTTTGTGTTTTTCCCCTCCTGCCGTTTCCCCAGATGTCCCTTATGTTCCTGATTGTGCTCGTTGGTGTTTCCCACCTGGCAGTCATGAGTGCATCGCCTGATTGCTGAGGTGGACCAATCAGTGGACACCCCTCCTAATTGCACCACCTGTTCCTTTTTCCATTACCCAATCGCATCACACATCCCTGGTTTAAAAACCCAGTCAGTTGGTTCTCAGAGAGACTCTTTTGATTTATCCCCCACATGGACAGACACTCTTGAGATAGATACCGTTTATGATAGACAGACACTTTGTTTATACATACATCACTTAGGTTAGCACATACATCTCACTTTGTCCTGTTTCATGTGAGTATGTATTGCTGTGGTGTTTTGTTTGGTGTTGTCTAGTCAATTGTTTGCTGTGTGCTATTTAGTCCTTGTTCAACCTGTGTGTTTTTGTTTGTCCCTGTGTCCCTGGGAAAAGGATTTTTTTAGCAAGTCGCCCTTGGGCATACACAACCCGTAGGAAGACTTTGTCTAAAAACACTAGTTAGAACTGAGCGGACCACCCACTGTATTTTTGTATTGGTTAGTAGTCAGCTAACATTTGGACATTATGCATACTTACTCTGGCAGCAAAGGCAGTTGTCATCCAAAGTAGTTTTGTCTGGAAAATCAGAGACTCTTTTCCAGACCAAAATAGATAATGAGAATGCTTTGAGCCAAGATGACTAAAACAAAAGAAACTGTTGATTTCTTTTATAATTTTGTTTAGTCATGGGTATAAAGTTATATGTTAAAAAATGTTTTACTCTAAACTATGTACTTGTACAGTAGTTTCATTAAAACTTTAAGTAAAATAAAAAATCTACAATTTTACTTTACAAAGCAGAGTAATTAAAGCTGAATCATTTTCCCAATATACTCAATATCCTACATTTCCCTTCTGATAGAGAGATAAAACAACATCGCATCTGTGGCAAGCACATTTTCCCCCAACACATTTAACAGCAAAGTCAGTGATTAAAGCATTATCTTTTGCCAGGCAGACCAGCAGAATGTTTTAGAAAACTGATTATTGCCAAAAATTCCATGTCAGTGCTCTTACATTGGCCTTTTCTCAATAACATGCTCCTCCCATCTTTATGAACTCCCATTTTCTCATCCAAAGGGTTTTGAGAAAGAAGAGCGACAACAATTGATTGAAGGCCATTGTGTGAAAAAGGCAGGCTGTAATCAGACTGAGACAGAAAGACAGGACCAATCGTCGCCAGAGGTCCAACCACCCCAGAACCTGGGCAAGCTCTCTGTATGTCAGTGCGGCTTAACTTATACAGTAGACTGGCAAGGTCATCAGATCCCTGTTCTGAGCACCGCTGGGAGATTAACTGTCCTGCTGGTGTCTAGGTTAAAGATTAGGTTGATCCATCAGTGTCCTCATCAGCCACATTCAAACCAGACTCTCCTTTGGGCTTCTGTAATTCCTTTTGTATCCGCTCCCCCAAACTCTCCTTCTACTACTTGTTGCTTTCTCTAACTCTACAACCAGCAGTATAGAGTTTGGGGAGAGGAAGCAGATGGAATTGCAGAAGCCCAAAGCAGAGACTGTTTTCAATGCAGCTGATAAAGACTGATGAATCAACTTCATCATTACCCTAGAGGACAGTCAATCTTCCAGCAGCACTCAAATTGGGGCTCTCTGGACCTTTCCATTGTCCTGAGTAAGTTGAGCCATAGTGACAGAGAGAGATGGTGACTTAGACTTGGACATAAATTAACTAAAATATGCAGTGAACATTTGTAAGGTCAATGTATATATAGAATATGTATATACAGCTCTGGAAAAAAGACCACTCCTAATTTTTCTTAAATCAGCATCTCTACATGTATGGCAGCCATTCCATTCCAGTGTCTGTTAAATTCCAACACAGGCACACCTCAGTTTACGTAATGAGGTGCTGATTAGGTGATTACCTGAACCATATCTAATTTAACGAGTGAAAGTATATAAACCACTGCTGTGGTCATTACTATCCTCTTGCAATAGGACCAGATGGACGGCAAAAACAGTGCAAGTGGTACCTCAAAGGTAATTTGAATAAAAAAATAACTATTCAGCATGATAAAAGAGTTGAAAAGAAAAGCTTTGAGTGAGGAAAAGAAGGGTTCAGTTCTGGCTTTACTGGCAGAGGGATAGAATGAGCGTCAGGTTGCTTCCATCCTGAAAATTTCAAAGACAGCGGGTCATTAGAACAAGGTCAAGCGAAAGACATTGGGGACAGTTTTGGTATGGGTCTCCAGGGTTTGGGTCTTGGTCTGGGTCTCCAGGGTTTGGGTCTGGGTCTCCAGGGTTTGGGTCTTGGTCTGGGTCTCCAGTGTTGTGGTCTTGATTCCATCTCTGTCAAATTGCAAAGTTGATCGCTATACCTGGTTGTATTGTTCAGGAAATATTGTGGCCTACAAAATAAAATAATTTCTTTATAATAATTTTCTCATATTGCTTTACATTTGGGAAACTTTGTACAGCCTTGGGTCTCAGTCTGGGTCTTGTTTATCTGTATTCAAACAGGTCAAGGTCTTGTAAAGGTCTTGACCCGCTGGTTCTTGGTCTGGGTCTCCAGGGTTTGGGTCTTAGTCTGGGTCTCCAGTGTTGTGGTCTTGACTCCATCATCTGATATATATATATATATATATACACCCACAATAACCTGTAAAAAACATCCATGGATATCTTATCATTTCTTTATGCTTATGTGAGCCTGAACCAAGTCCTCTGTTGGTGTGGATGGCACAGCAGGCACCAAGCCGTCTTGGGTCATTATCTCCCAAACGTATCTCTGGAACGACATTTGTATGGAACTATTATTTAAACACGATTACATTCAGTATGAACATAAATCGGAGTAGATACATTCCCTGTCAACATATCCCCAGTGCTATTGGTCTTTAACGACTTGCTATTACATTGCTTCTTAACATTTCGCTATTATGTTGGTCCGAAAATTAATCGATACAAAATGAAAAACCTCATGTTATGAATAACATTTACGGTTTGTAGTTAAGGTTGACTTAGGTGTTAAAGTTGGGCATCACAGTACTGAGGTTTGGGTTAGAGTGAAGGTTAAGGGTAAGTTTACCAGACAGTAAAATGCCTGTCTAAACAACACAATTTCCTAACCAAAAAAAGGTTTTGACCCTCGATAGAATCGAAGTCCCAACAAATAAAGTCAGTTGACGAAACACCCACCCACAAGGTCCTCCATAACTGCTGCTAGCGGTCTGGTTCCGATGGTAAACAGCACTTCTCATAATGTTGACACTAAATATAATCATGAGTCATTAAGGACCAACAGCACTTGGATATGTTGATCTTAAACGTAATCACATTTTCCGAAATAGTTACTCATGCACATAGTTTCTGCAATGATGTTTTGTTCTCTCCAAGGTGTCTCCTAGTTGGCCCCCCTCAGCCAGATGTCAGCCTCTTCCGCTCAGTTGACATCTGCCGATAAGGAATGTACAGCTCTGAAAAAATTAAAAGACCACTGCACCTATTTCTTTCCTTTCCAAAAAAGTTGAAAAAGAAAGTTTTGAGTGAGGAACAGAAGCGTTCAATTTGCAGTGGTCTCTTAATTTTAACCCTTCTGTTCCTCACTCAAAACCTTCCTTTCCAACGTTTTTGGAAAGGAAATAACAAGTTCTCTTAATTTTTTCCAGAGCTGTATGTGCATTCCTTTTCTGCATGGACTATCCATTGTTGTTCTTGTTGAAATGACCCCTGAAATGGATTATAGAACCTATGGAAAAAGCATTATACTTACCATTATACTAATGGATTATAGAACCTATGTACCTCATAAAAACATTATACTTACTAAAAAGTCACACATACAGTCAGCACTGTTTTGCTGTAAGTTTGTATACATATGGTAATGATTATATGTGGCACTAGAGCACAATGTTGAGTTTCCATTCACTAACTTTTTTGTAAAAAACAGAATGAGAAGAATTGAGATACAAAGGAGATTCATTTGTTCAATTTAAAAGCCAGTTGGGTCTTACAGACAAAGGTGGGGAACTGTATCTGAGAGGACAAAAGCCAGTTTGAATACTGTAGCTTGCTTCCTGAGAGGATAAAATTCAATAGCTTCATCATCAATGGAACTTAGCTCAATAGATTTATCATCAAAATTATTTTTAAGAGTTCTCTACCCCTCCTAGAATGTGAACTAGTAAAGGCTGATAAAATCATTATCCCCATAACCCTGACAACACGTGTATGACACATTTTCATTCAATTGTGTGTGGGTTAATAAGTTATTCATAATAAATATACTGTAATTACATGAACCTTTTAGCCTTCGTGTGTGGCATTGGCCTGTCCATGTGATGTATGTATTCCAGGGCTGCCAACATGGTTATGAAATGAAAAAACAGTGAAGTGGCCATCAGCCACTGGCTATGGACAGTCATTTATTTCTTTGAGCATGTCCGGCCAAATTTTCTGTGGTGGCTAAGCTACAGGATATATCAATTTCCCTTAAATATAGTGTTTTAACCAGTGCTTTAAGCATGGTGGGCAGATAGATGCATGTTTTTTTTATTGTATTGGAAGGTCTATTTGAAGATAACCTTTCTTTCTTTTTGTATTCAAAGTAGTTTAAGTGAATTGGTGACCAACCAGTCTACAATGTCTTCACAAAAATCTTTTCAAAGTCTTCACTAAAAAAGATATTCTTAAGATCTACGAAATAAGTAAAAACATTGTTCCCTAACAAAAACGTATGCAGTAACACGCTGTGGTTGTAAATCTTACATGATCTATGTCATGTGAAATTATTTAAATACTTGTTAAGGTACTGAATGAGGTACTGAATGATTTGTTGTTGTTGGGTGATTCTGGAAATTGTGCTATTTTTCTCTTGCTTGACCTTAGTGCTGCTTTTGATTCTGTTGATCATGTCAGCCTCCTAGATTGCCTCCAGCAAGAGGTTGGTATCCAGGGTGTTGCTCTACAGTGGTTCAATTCTTATTTGAAAGATAGAACCTTTTCTTTTAATATTGGAAATATTTCTTCCTCTTGAGACAGAAATATCACATGTGGAGTACCTCAAGATTCGATCCTGGGGCCAATTTTTTTCTCTTTGTATATGCTCCCTTTGGGCTCCATTCTCCTTAGACATAATATACCGTATCAGTGTTATGCTGAATGTTACACAGTTGTAATTACTGCTAAAACCAGGTGATACCAACTCCTTGAAGTCCCTTTTTGTCTGCTTTAAAGATATTAAGTGCTTGATGGCTAAAAACGTTCTCCAACATAATGAAAGACGGAAGTTATACTATTTGGCACCCCCAAATCAATTAAGGAACTATCTAAAAATTTGGGGCCCTTGTCCACAAATGTGCACCCCCTTGCAAGAAATTCAGGTGTTATCTTTGATTCAGCTCTAAAATTTGACAAACAAACTACAGTAATTCTGTTGTCAAAGGTAGATTTTTTCATCTGAGGACTACTGAAAACTAAAATCCTTCTTCTCTCTTAAGGACTTGGAAATTGTTATACAAGCATTTATATCGTTTCAAATTGATTATTGCAATTTTTTGTACTCTGGAATTTGTCAGACATCATTATCATGCTTGCAGCTGGTCCAGAATGCGGCTGATTGTTGACTGGTACCAGGAAGAGGGACCATATCTCCCCAATATTGGCCTCTCTTCACTGGTAACCAGTCAAATATATAATCAATTTTAAGGTGCTTTTACTTGCTTTTAACTCCCTGAATGCTTTTAACTTACCTCTGTTACTTAATTCAATTCAGTCTTACACGAGAACGGTAGGCCATAATCTGGGTATCCAGGGTGTCTGCTGAAAGCTGAGAGTCTTGTCTTTCCAGCGGTGCCTCCCAATCTTTGGTGTGACTCACCAGCACAGAAATGTACCATGTTGTTATTACACATAACCTATTACATACTTAATTGGGATAATTGTGTGTACAGTATACCTCTGATTCATTAAAATAGTAGAGCAGGGTTTTGTTTCACCAGGGCCCCATATTTTACAATGGATACACCCCCTCCCTGAAAAACAGAAACAACTCCCAAACCACAGTTATTACCATACAATTTCAATGTGCTGTAGTTTCTGTCATATTTTATTTATTTTTTTGAGCGATGAGGGGAGCTTGACTGGCTTTTGCATGCAACGGTTTAACTGACAGTCAGTACAGTTCAGTTGTGTTGGGAGGACAGTTATGGCTGAAATCCTATTAGTCCATTTACATCAAAGGCGTTTTAAAGCATTACCTGGATTGCCTCCACTGTATATTTCAGATCTCCATACGCTGTATCACTCTTCCAGGCCCCTTAGATCGTCAAATCAGTTCCTTTTAGCCATTCCACAGTCTTGGATGAAAACAAAAGGTGATCGTGCCTTTTTGGTTGTGGCCCCTATACTGTGGAATAAACTGCTAATTTTATCAGGTCAACCTCCAACACAGAGACATTAAAGTCTCGTTTTAAAACATATTTTTATTCTTTGGCATTTGTGTCAGTTTAGGGACATACGTGCTTAACTGTCTTGTTTGTTTCTTGTTTCTATTTCTTGTTGTATGTTTTGATAGATTGCATAACTTTGTACAGCACTTTGTTCAGCACTGGTTGTTTTTAAATGTGCTTTATAAATAAATGTACTTGACTTTTATTGAATCTAATTCAGGTACTAAAATTGCAATCTAAACAAGATCTCCATGTGTTTCTAAAATGCAACTGCATTTTGAACATGCAACAATAATTCTTATATTTGATTTGTTTAAAATAAATAAATCATTTTTCATTTTCACCATGTTTTTGTACAGACCTTCTGTATAGACCCTCCATAACACAGGACATATTCAGCTACTCTGTTGGTGCTTCAACAATGTTTGCCCTGAGTAGCTGTAGTAGTGAATAGTGAGTGTTCAGAGATTGACAACCTGCTCTCTAGCAAAAAATTCAGTCAAAATGCACTCCAATCTGGAGTGCACTGGAAGAAATAACTGCCTGTAATGGTTCAATAGAGCACTTCCTCCACCCTCTCCTGCCAGGTAGTAATTACATTAGCAGCTCTCACAGAGATGAGGGTAAATGACTGTAATCACATACACACACATGCACGCATGCAAGCAAACACAAGAAATACCGCAACAGGTCGTACACGCGCGCGCGCACACACACACACACACACACACAGAAAAAGCCTTGCAGTTGTCTTTACTGTTCCCTTAGCTATCACTATACAGATGCGTAGTGGTGGCCTCCAATCTTCACAGTTCATTGTGTTTAAATGTCAAATCCTTCAACCATCCATTAGTGAAATTAAAAAGAGAATTTTTCTGTATGTTTTATGGCTTTTCAACGTTGGTTTGTGGGTCAATGTCATCTAGCTATGCCAGGAGCTTAACGGAATTAGGCACAACAATAACAATACAATCGTTAGACTTTATTTGTTGTCTCTTATAGGTCAAAAGTTTTCTTCATCGACTTTGCTGTACATTGAACAAAGCTTAGGCTGACAAACTACATGTTGAATTAATAATACCAGTAACAATGTATTCAAAGTCTTCACAACACTTTGTTTAGATAATATTGTAAAGCATTGCAAGCCAAGACATAAGCTTATATGACCTTGCTTTAATGGATGTTTTAAAAACACAACTATATAACAGCCATTTTGAGACTGTTGAAAATATGTATACAACAACATAGTGTAGGTGATTTATAGAAAGAACGAACAAGAGGCGATAAATAGAATGAAAGGAAGGAGAGGACGAGCAAAAGGTAGGGAGGAAGGAAAATAGGATTGAGAAAGGAGCCAGTTACTAATCTTAGTTTAGTGGTTAAGTGGCTGATTGGAGCTTAGATTGCACTCGTCGGTGGGCTGACAGTCATACTCAGAGCTGTGAGGGCTACCCACACATTCTGGTGGATCAGCTGTCACCTTATTGAGATTCAGAGGCAGTCTTTTTTTATTTCTTCATTCTTCTTTTCACTTTTATTGAAATGACATACGGAAACGTAGGAGGTTAGAAGAACACAGTGAGGAAAGTGGACTCTAGAATTTCAACCCCTTTGCCGGAGAATTGTACATGTGAGTAAAACCGGATGTTTATCCCTTGGTATTATGGCAATATCAACCGTTTTTAAGGTAGCCCTACCTTCACTAGCAATATTGATTCACGCAACGCATAAAGGAGCACAGCTACACTAAACAAATATCAGATATTGACTAATGGACAGAGGCTCAATCTCTCTCCCATGATACAACCTCAACTCGTTGAGATGAGAAGGGAGGGCTATCCACTCCAGCATAGTTAGAGGGAGGGAACGGAAGGGGGAGAGTGAATACTGCTCCATGCTTGTCAACACCGCCCCCTCCCTCCCTATCTCTGTCAGCATTCCCCTTCTCTCTTTCTCCCTCTCCCTTCCGATCTCTCTGTTTGTCTGGTGTGGTAGCACTATGGAGCCCAACAGTCCCAAGAAGATCCAATTTGATGTGCCACCCTTTCAGAGTCAGTTGGACCCTCAGGCTGCTGAGCACGTAAGTTCATCCAGCTGAACTATTGGTTTGTTGGGGTTTGGTGGCAGGTAATGTGCATGGGTGACAAAGATATTTGGTGATTTGGACCAGTGGGTAGTTGGCTAGTTGAGTTTGTTGCATGTTGATGAGCTGTGGTTGTATATCAAGTGTCTCACTTGATATGTAGGACTGCTGATTTTCAATCAGTTAAGCCTTTTAGATGATAATGATTTACATGGACGGGGTTACCATGTATACTTTTGATCATCTTTATAGCTGATTTTAATATGTGCAAGAAACAATCGCACAATTATTCTATGAAATATTCACAAACTTCGCACTTAAGTCAGCACTGGATTACCAGTAATACAAAGCAATTTCCTTTAATCCATTACTGCAACCACTATCAGCTCTTTCGGTTAGTAATGGCTGAAACACAATTAGGGGATTAAATGCTGCTGAGTGGAGGGCTTGCTTTGTGTAAAGTTACAAGTAGATGTACATGCATCTTTGGTAAGTTCTTCATTTCCCTTATTTATGGGTAAATTCAGCACTGGGGCAAGTTCAAAACAACCTTAACTCCAAAGTGAACTTTACCTAAGTGAAAGTTCCCTTTGGAGCTGTTCCATAAGGTACCCTTCACACCCTTTCCTTCCTTCTCTCAGATTCGTAGGAGAAGACCTACCCCTGCAACACTGGTCATCTACCATGAGTCTTCTTCTGGTGCAGGTAAGATAGCCCCACAGGAGAAACTCTATCACAGTGTGTATATGTGCATTTAGTGTGTCTCTCTTGTGTGTAATGTTGCAGAGTGGCATACACCACCATATCATTTGAACAGGCTTTTACAGTGCAGTTTCACTCTCACACAATAAACAATTTATCTTCCCTACATTATAAGTATTACATCATTATGTTGAGAGAAGTCAGGGCATTCACTCAAACTCATTTACAATCATATACTAACCTTTTATAAAATATCTGAGTGGCAATTTGGTAACAAATCGTGCTTCTTCTGTTGTCAATATATTTGAATATATGAATGGACATACTGTAGGAATTCCAGCTGAATGTTTGTCATCAATGTGAACATATCTCATTACTAGCCCATAGACCAAGGCATCTGTATTTACTGTAGTAAAAAGCAGTATACTGTTTAATAAATGTACTGTTCATATCCCATACGCAACTGGAAGAAACGCATTCTGGATACAGACCCGACCCCATCACAGGGTCAGTATGGAAAAACCTTTTTTAGGAAGTCGTTTGGGTTTGACTGCTATTGTAGACACACAGGAAATGTGTTTAAAATTACATTAAATATTTTTAATATAAGAATGTCTCATATGTCTCACTCCACATGTCCACATATTTATTTTATATTATTTTTTACAACGTTTTTCCACTCTGCTCTTCCAACCAGAAAGTAACTTGTATCAATGCATGTGAGAGCATGCTCACACAACTGATGACCTTCGTGTCCTTTGCGTGAGCATGCTAATACTAGGAAATCCTTGATAATGATGACTCCAAAACACACAGTAATTTTGACAATTTTGTAAATTTCTGTGTATATTAGGGAGACCTGATTTTTACAGAAATTCACAAATTTATATCAAGTGTTTTGTGCATTTTTCTGCATTTTTGTGAGACCGGATTTGTGCAGAAATGCATCCATTTACTGAAACAGCTTGTAGTGAATTTTTTGACTTGATTGGTGCGAAAATAAAAAATATACAAAAGAAAGAAAAACAATTGATTTTTTCTGTCTTTTCTAATCTAATTTGTTTTATGTACTTACATTTCGACAGTAGTAAAGTGGGAGGGAGGACTAGTGGTCAGTGCGAGCATTGGGTGGAAAGAGAAAGAATTGTTCAAAAACTTTTATGGAGATGGGAAAACACACTGGGAGTCTTTACCTTCATGATGTCAATGTTGTTTCATTGGATTTTGTGACAATTTGCTTTGCACCGTCCATAGGTGGGAGATTTGTTTATGACTCCATTTACTGTGATGGGTTTTCCTGAGCTCTACAACATGATACAAGGACTGCAATAGGCGGTAAATATGAATGCAAAGACAATTTATTCCCTGCCTGTAATCTTGTGATATTCTCTAAATCGTAATTGACATCCGGTATCTTGAACTATTTTCCAATTTTCATATTAAGAGAAAAATACTATGATTGAACCAAGAAAGCTGCAGCCACATGGGCTGACTCGTTGAATTCGTAAGGACCTAGAGAAGAAGCTGTTTCACCTAGTGGCTGGATTATGTCAAAAACCTGTAGAACTTTTAATGGAGAACCTTTGAAAGGCAATTGAAATGTAACCTAATCTATAGTTCTCAGTTAATAAATCCTCATGGTAACCCTAAGAAAATGCAGGAACTATGTCTGAAATGTGTGGGGTGGACAAAACTACAGAAACACCTGACAATATACATTATATGGCCGCAAGTATCTGTACACCCGTACTAATTATTGACTTCAGGTGTTTCAGCCACACCATTTGATACAAGTGAATAAAATCCAGCACATAGCCATGAAATCTCCATAGACAAACATTGGCAGTACAATGGGTCATACTGAAGAGATCAGTGACTTTAAACACCACCTTTGCCACAAGTCCGTTTATGCCATTTCTGCCCTACTAGATCTGCCCCGATGAACTGTAAGTGCTAATTGGGAAGTTAAAGCGTCTAGGAGCAACAGCAGCCCAGCCATGAAGTGTTAGACCACACAAACTCACAAAGCAGAGCCGCCTAGTGCTGAAGCCCGTAGTGTGTAAAAATTACCTATCATCTGTTGCATCACTCACCACAGAGTTCCAAATTTCCTCTGGAAGCAACATCAGCTACAGAACAGTACATTGGGAGCTTCAGGAAATGGGTTTCAATGGCCAAGCAGCAGGAAGCAAACCTCACATCAACAAGCACAATGCCAAGCGCTGGCACTGAAGTCTGAAACAGTGGAAACATGTTTGCTGGAGTGATGAATCACACTTTACTATCTGGCTGTCTGATGGATGAATCTGGGTGTGTTGGATGCCAGGAGAATGCTACCTACCAGAATGTGTCATTTCTACTGTTAAGTTTGGTAGAGGAGGGATAATGGTCTGGGGCTATGTTTCAGGGTTTGGTTTAGGCCCCTCAGTTCCAGTGAATGGTAAGCTTAATGCAACAGGATACAAAGACATTTTAGACACTTGGGTGCATCCAACTTTGTGGAAACAGTTTGGGGAAGGCCCTTTCTGTTCCAGCATAACTGTGCCCCTGTGCACAAAGCGTGATCCATTACATGGTTCGGTGAAGTTGGAGGAGGAACTCAAATGTTCTCACTGAGCCCTGATCTCAACCCCATTGAACACCTTTGGGATGAATTGGAACGGCGATTTATGGCAGGGCTGCCATTTGCCCACTGCTTCCATATCCATATCCAAGGCTGGGTTTACATTTGGACAATTCCAAAGGATGCCTTCAGACCATAATGTCTGCTGCCAACTGTTAAAAATGGTGGGGGATCAGTAATGGCATGGGCAGCCATCTTTTGGTACTCACTGTGTTTAATGATTTCTCTGCAAGATCGTATAAATGCCAAAGAATATGGACCAAGTTCACCCTATGGTGCAAATAGTGTTTCCCCCTGATGTTCCAAAATTCAGGATGCTCCCATACACACTGCTAAAGGAATTCTTGAAGACTGTTACAATATCCCACTTCATACATTTCAGAACTTATATGACAGCATTTCAAGAAGGACTGGAGCTGTTCTGATGGCCCTACACCTATTAACTGTCAATCCCTGTTGGTCAGCTTCAACTTGCTACCACTGTTCCTCTTTGCTGATGCAATTTGTCCATGTTCGCCATATGATTTTTCAGACCGTTCCTCTTGACACACTGAATAATTTTACAGTGATTGTGACAGATGCACCTACATTTTAGGCATGGACTATTTGGCCACTTTGTAACTCTCAGTTGCCTCATGTTGCTTTGAATACTCAAATATCAAAGTGCTAATTGTCAGACCTGTTTTATAGCTGACACATACCGATCAGCCATAACATTATGACCACCTGCCTAATATTGTGTTGGTCCCCCTTTTGCCGCCAAAACAGCCCTGACCCGTCAAGGCATGGACTCCACTAGACCTCTGAAGGTGTGCTGTGGTATCTGGCACCAATACGTTAGCAGCAAATCCTTTAAGTCCTGTAAGTTGTGAGGTGGGGCCCGCATGGATCGGACATGTTTGTCCAGCACATCCCACAGATGCTCGATTGGATTGAGATCTGGGGAATTTGGAGGCCAAGTCAACACCTTGAACTCATTGTTGTGGTACTCAAACCATTCCTGAACCATTTTTGCTTTGTGGCAGGGCGTATTATCCTGCTGAAAGAGGCGAATGCCATCAAGTAATATCGTTTCCATGAAAGGGTGCACATGGTTTGAAACGATGCTTAGGTAGGTGGTACATGTCAAAGTAACATCCACATGAATGGCAGGACCCAAGTTTTCCCAGCAGAACATTGCTCAAAGCAAACTTCTTCCATTGCTCCGTGGTCCAGTTCTGATGCTCACGTACCCACTGTAGGCGTTTTTGGCAGTGGACAGAGGTCAGGATGGGCACCCTGACTGGTCTGTGGCTACACAGCCCCATATGGAACAAGCTGTGTGTTCTGACACCTTTCTATCAGCACCAGCATTAATGTTTTCAGCAATTTGAGCTACAGTAGATCGTCTGTTGGATCGGACCACACGGGCCAGCCTTTGCTCCCCACGTGCATCAATGAGCCTTGGCCACCCATGACCCTGTCGCCAGTTACTGCTTTTCCTTCCTTGGACCACTTTTGATAGGTACTGACCACTGCAGACCGGGAACACCCCACAATAACTGCAATTTTGGAGATGCTCTGTCCCAATCGTCTAGCCATCACAATTTGTCCCTTGTCAAAGTCGCTGAGATCCTAATGCTTGCCCATTTTTCCTGCTTCTAGCACATCAACTTTGAGGACAGAATATTCATGAAAGGTATAAGGCAATATAACAATCTAGTCTTTGAAAAAGAACAGACAAGAATAACATTGTATCGGACATTAAACATAAAATATACAGACTAGATTGTTAACTATATTACCTTATATATTTCAATGGTGGCGTCTATTTTGAAAAAGAAAATCTGAGTTAGGGCTGCTAGCATAATATCCTGCTGCTAGAAGAACAGTCATGAAGCCTCGAATGGCCATCACTGTTGTCACCTATATTGATAGATACTGTATCAATGTCATTCATGAATGTCTAATTAGCTGTTAAAACGGCCAGTGGCAAAAGAGGATTTGTTCAGGATAGACCAAAACTTCGCTGTCTACAACCTTTAATAGCTACATTATATAGAAGCCTATAATGAAACTGTTTACTGTTATATCGCAACTATTTCTGGTGGATTTTCGAATTATGTCTTGGGATTTGTTCAGGATAGACAAAAATTTTGCTGACTGCACGAAACTCTTATCTTTTCACTTAATGAAAAAGTCTGTTTTTGTTTTTCACTTAATGAAAAAGTCTGTTTTTTTTAGTTATTGTATCTATACAATACAGTAGTTATTGTATAGATACAATAACTACTGTATCTATATTGATACAGTAGTTATTGTATCAATGTCATTCACGAATGGCTAATAAGCTGTTAAAACGGACAGTGGCAAAAGCCATAAAGTTCATAGATGTTATTTGTGGTGGAGGAAAACTTGATAAGAAACGTTACTCAGTTTAACATTATGGTTAATGGTGTCAAACGAAATATTCAAACTTGACGTGATGTTAACGCGTGACAAAATTATATAATGTCAAGAGGCTACACCGACACCCAGCAATTGTGTACCTTGGTGGCGTAGTGGTTAAAGACACAGCCTTTCACGTGGATGACCCGGGTTTGAATCTCGCTATCAATGCTTTTTATTGCGGGTCGGCTGAACTAGGCTTGCCTGGTTTCTTGTTATAACATAGGGTGAAAATATCAACCAATTTGTAGATGAACATATGACATAATTGTACTTATATAACATTATTCTCTACCCAACCGACTCTTTCTAAGGTACTGCCCAAAGAGAATTTGGCTGTTCATCAATTCCAAAAACGCTAAGAACGTACTTGTGTCCTTGAGAAGAACATTCTTGCCAAGTGTCCTTGAGAGAATGGTCTTGCAAGATTGCGAGGACAGAGAACACACCTATCTAGATTGAGATGCATGTGTACTTGGCTATTGCGAAATACCCTGGGCTCAGATCATTTAAGCAGGGACATGAAAACACTGGCCTTATCAGCGCAACATGTGATACACTTTTGCTGTATTGTTTTTGTGTATTATTTTTGTTTTTAATGTAGGCTGCTGCTTCATAAAGTTAAAGACAAACTCAAAACGAGTGTTTGTCATTTCACTCATTTCATAGGATATGTACTAAAATGCTATTTAATCGTAAAAAGTGTTATGATGCTCCCGTGTGAATTGCCGTGTCTGTACCTCTATATATAGATCTATTTGTGTACCTCATACCTATTACGCCTATCTATCCTATCTTTTTCCTCAGCTTTTTCCCGCTGGTACCACGTGAATTTCACAAGAACATTAACGAGCTACCAGCGTTTAAAAGCAGAGGTAAAAGATAGTCAAGACAACTGATTAGAGATACAGTGGATATAAAAAGTCTACACACCCCTGTTAAAATGCCAGGTTTTTGTGATGTAAAAGAATGAGACAAAGATAAATAATTTCAGAACTTTTTCCACTTTTAATGTGACCTATAATGTGAACAATTCAATTGAAAAACAAACTGAAATCTTCGAGGGGGAAAAATGAAAATAAAAACCTTACAGTAACCTGGTTGCATTAGTGTGCACATCCTCTTATAACTGGGGATGTGGCTGTGTTCAGAATTAACCAATCACATTCAAACTCATGTTAAATAGAAGTCATTACACACCTGCCATCATTTAAAGTGACTCTGATTAATCACAAATAAAGTTCAGCTGTTCTAGTAGGATTTGACTGACATTTTCTAAGTTGCATCTCATAGCAAAAGCCATGGTCCGCAGAGAGATTCCAAAGCATCAGAGGGATCTCACTGTTGAAAGATATCAGTCAGGAGAAGGGTACAAAAGAATTTCCAAAGCAGTAGATACACCATGGAACACAGTGAAGACAGTCATCATCAAATGGAGAAAATATGGCACAACAGAGACATTACCAAGAACTGGACGTCCCTCCAAAATTGATGAAAAGATAAGATGAAAACTGGTCAGGGAGGCTTCCGAGTGGACTACAGCAATATTAAAAGAACTGCAGGAATTTCTGGCAAGTACTGGCTGTGTGCTACATGTGACAACAATCTCCCATATTCTTCATATGAATGGGCTATGGGGTAGGGTGGCAAGACGGAAGCCTTTTATTACAAAGAAAAACATCCAAGCCCGGCTGATGTTTGCAAAAACAAACATCAAGTCCCCCAAAAGCATGTGGGAAAATGTGTTATGATCTGATGAAACCAAGGTTGAACTTTTTGGCCATAATTCCAAAAGGTATGTTTGGCACAAAAACAACACTGCACATCACACAAAGAACACCATACCCACAGTGAAGCATGGTAGTGGCAGCATCATGCTTTGGGGCTGTTTTTCTTCAGCTGGAACCGGGGCCTTAGTCAGGGTGGAGAGAATTATGAACAGTTCTTAATACCAGGCAATTTTGGCACAAAACCTTGAGGCGTCCGTTAGAAAGCTGAAGATGAGGAGGAAGTTAACCTTTCAGCACGAAAACGACCCAAAGCACACATCCAAATCCACAAAAGCATGGCTTCACCAGAATAAGATTAATGTTTTGTAATGGCCCAGCCAGAGCCCAGACCTGAATCCAATTGAACATCTGTGGGGTGATCTGAAGAGGGCTGTGCACAGGAGATGTCCTCGCAATCTGACAGATTTTGTGCGCTTTTGCAAAGAAAAGTGGGCAAATATTGCCACGTCAAGTTGTGCCATGCTAATAGACTCCTACCCAAAAAGACTAAGTGCTGTCATGAAATCAAAAGGTGCTTTAACAAAGTATTAGTTTAAGGGTATGCACACTTATGCAACCAGGTTATTGTGAGAATTTTTATTTATTTGAGTTTGTTTTACAATTGAATTGTTCACGTTATAGGTCACATTAAAGGTGGAAAAAGTTCTGACATGATTTATCTTGGTCTCATTCTTTTACATCACAAGAACCTGGCATTTTAACAGGGGTGTGTAGACTTTTTGGACACAGTGGGCTCCAGAAGTCTGAGTTCACTACCAAGTACTCTTTGTTTTCAACACTGATCAAAGACTTAGACTTATACATGATGAAAACAGATCTTGGTAGTGGACTTAAATAACACAGTAAATAACAACACTACCAAATAATGTAACTGTATAACATTTCTACACCATGAGGCCCGGTTCAACGGCACCGCAAGGTGCATAATCGAGTGCACGTTTGGCATGCTGAAAACCCACTGGAGATCCATCTTTCTGAGGGCTCTGGAAGTGCGTCCTCTGTTTGTGCCAAAGGTGGTTGCTGCCTGCTGCATTCTCCACAACCTTTGTCTCTCTATGGACGACATCTTGGAGGTGGAGGACCATCCTCAGCATGAGGGTGACAGTCCAGAGGATTGCGCAGATGAGCAGGTGTCTGGCAACAACCTTCAGGCTAGACTGGAAGTCACATAAGGACAGTGTAAATTCACATGGCAACTCTTAAGGGAAGAGGGTCTCATTCGCCCCCTCCACTGAGGGCTGTAATCTCCTCAGCAGTCCCTGAATAAAATAATACTATGAATATGACTGGGAGAATGTTGTATGGAGACTATAGCCACTTCATATGATCGATATGACATTTTTATAAGTGAAAATCAACTACAAAGTTCAAAAAGCTGTCCCTCTCTACCGGCAATTACTTAGCTAAAGTTAACTTGCGTCTCCACTGCACTGAATTGAATAACGCTAATCGAAAAGTCTGAGCAAATTTATAAATTAGCCGTTTCTTAAATAAAATAAGCAAATATTCAGTGACTACAATGCCCATTTCTTGTTAAATTTTTTTTCAGACACTGATTTATAGGTACCGTTTACCTGAAATAAGAAAAGTAAAAACTTACAGTTGAGAAGTTTGTCCGGCGCTCCTGGCATATTGAAATGACTTCTGGGATATCAGATGCGTTCTTGCTGGCCAAGTCACCAACCCATGCATCCTCGATAAAAGGGGTGGATCAAGAACACATCTGGACATTTAAGGCATTCTTGGTAACTTGTGTTCTTTGGATTGGAACTGTACTTGGGCCATGAAAGATGACATCAAATGGGTTCACGAGAACACAAGAATGGACAAAAACGTGGATTGATAAACAGCCTTTGTTTTTTCCCCCTCACAAACTCCTGTCTCTTTCCATAGCTTTTTCCTCCAACCTTACTGACCGTCACCAGTTTGTCCAGTTTGAAACATCACAGATCAAGTTGTGCAACTGTCACACAGGGTGTCCCCCAGGGGTCAGTGCTTGGCCCTCTCCTGTTCACCATAAACCTCCTACCCCTGGGCAAGATTATGTGACACCACAATGTTCAGTTCCACAGCAATGCAGATGACTCTACCTCTCCACCAAACCTGCAACTGCCCATAATCCCACCTGCCTCATAACCTGCCTCCAAGTCATTCACAATTGGATGAACATAAACTTCTTAAAACTCAACAGCAATAAGACAGAGGTCATGGTCATTGGCTCCAAATCCACCCTGTCCAAACACCACAACCTCAATATCACCATTGACGGGTTCCCAGTCCCTTTGTCAACTCAAGTGAAAAGTCTCGGTGTCACTCTGGATAGTTCCCTTTCATTTGAATCACACATAACAACACTTACCCGGACATCATTTTTTCACCTCTGCAACATCTCCAGGCTCAGACCCTCTGTCACATGCCAGCACTGAAACACTCATACATGCCCTTGTCACTTCTCGACTCGATTACTGCAACACTCTACTCACAGGTATTCCCAAAAAACTCACCAACAGAATCCGCACTCGTACAAAATCATCTGAACACATTACACCCATTCTTATCAGTGTTCACTGGCTTCCAGTGCTCTACCGAACTGAATCTAAGACCCTCCTCCTCACCTACAAAGCCCTCCATAATCTTACACCTACTTACCTTTCTGACCTCCTGACTGGCTATGTCCCCTCTCGCTCCCTCTGCTCTGCCTCTACTGTACTTCTTGAAACCCCCCCTTTCCACCTATCAACTATGGGTACAAGGGCTTTTACCTGCTCAGCACTTAGGCTCTGGAATGTGCTTCTGCCACACATTCGACATGCAGACACAGTTAGTTCTTTTAAAAAATTACTAAAGATACATCTTTTCCAGAAAGCTATTAACCAATTCATATTATTGTATTAATTCACTTAAAAGTATATTTTTATAAACTATGTCACAATATTGTACTGTCCCAATACTTCTTTTTTGCCGGACCACGTAAGCGGAGCCAGCCAAGAAGAGCGAATGTCTCTTACTGAGTGACTGACAAACTGACAACCCCATGTTAAATAGTATAGTGGTTAGAGACGTGGACTGCCATGTTGGCAACCGGTGTTCAATCCTCACCACCGACAGAACAAATAGCTAAATATTCAAACTTGGCATGATGTTAATGCATGACAAAATGATATAATGTCGAAATGCAATTTTCTGACGAGGTAGTATGTCCCAATCAGTCCCAATACCTGCATAATTAGTTACTATATAGAAAACAGTACGTACTTCACCATCATCCGCAAAGTACGTACGTTGTTCTACATAGTATGTAGTATGTGATTTGGGACTCAGCCAATGCTTTTGATCTCCCTGTAGTTCACATAGTGTAGTGGTTAGCTATTCAGCTGTTATTGTATGGATGACCATTTACAGTAATCTTTGTACAAGAGTACATTTTAGTTCCATGGGATAAAAGTTGCATTTGGAGACTTTACGGAGGTGGACTGACTACCAGCAAGCTCTCTGGTCTTGTGGGAACATCCCTGACTTTCAATATTTTGACCCCGGATAATATCCCCTCTCAGACGTTCCAATTTATGTCTCTCAGAAATATTTATGTACTCTGTACTTTTTAGCCATCGCACAACAATATATATCTCCAATGAAATACCATGAATCTCGTATATTTACGAGAATAATTGTATTACGTGACCATTTTATACTGTTATTGATTTCTAAAAAAATAAAACAGCCATGGAGTGATTGGAGTCATTGCTTTCGTTTTAGGTAGGCTGTATAGCCATTACTGTAACTAGCCATCTACAGTAATCTTTGTACAAGAGTACACTTCACTTCCGTTAATAAATGTTGTGTTGCCCACGTTATTTCAGCAAACATGTAATGCCTCGGGTAAAAGTTACATTTGGAGACAATACAGAGCTGAACTCAATACCAGCAGGTCTTGTGGGAACATCCCCAACCTTCAATATTTTGACTCCAGTTCCATTCCCCTCTCAGACGTTTCAATTTTTGTCTCTCAGAAATATTTATCCACTCTGTACTTTTCAGCCATCGCACAACAATATATCCATTCTGTTATACCATGAATCTCATATATTTAAAAGAATAATTGCATTACGTGACCCTTTTATTTAATTATTGTTTTCTAAAGAAACGAACCAGCCATGGAGTGATTGGAGTCATTGTTTTCATTATAGGTACTCTATAGCTATTAGCTAGCCTTCTACATTAATCTTTGTACAAGAGTACACTTTAGTTCCGTTAATAAACGTTCTGTTGTCCACGTTATTTCAGCAAAAATGTAATGGCTGAGGTAAAAGTTGTATTCCGGCTGTTAAAATAGCGTAATGGTTAAAAACACAGTCTGCCACATAGAAAACCATGGATCAAAACCACGCAGGGACAACAAGATTCTAATCGTGGCCTGGATGAACTAGGCTTGCCTGGTTCCTTTTCTGGTGTCTTTTTATATTAGTTTGTGTAAGACCAAGCCATACAACTTCTGCAGATACAATATCATTTTGCAGAGTCATTCTCTGTCATTGAACAACCCAATACCATTATTAAACTGTGAAAGAAGACACATTGGTCTTTTTTGTAAGTTTTGTAAAAAAAAAAATATGCTTTCACCAACACTTCTTAAAATGGACATTATTTTGGAAATAATTTATCAATTTTAAATTTAGGCTATGTTGCGCTGACCATCATGCAATCTTTATCAGAATGTCCTTTTATGAGTTTCCATTTTCATTTGTTGGTGCCTTGCTGGGCTGTGTTCCTCTTTTTCAGTTTTGTCCCATACTTTTCTGTTATTTCTTTGTAGGGTGCCAGTGGCATTACTCTCCTTCCACGATTTACTGAGGCCACTAAAATGGATGCTTTTATAAGATT
Organism: Esox masquinongy; assembly: GCA_016801175.1. Lineage (NCBI taxonomy): Eukaryota > Metazoa > Chordata > Actinopteri > Esociformes > Esocidae > Esox > Esox masquinongy. Next base: position 28,691 of record JACXGI010007549.1, read on the forward strand.
TCTCTTGAAGCTACACCAGGAAATGATAATGCCCAGGCTGTGCCGTTGTAGGCCTAAATCTGCTTTGAAATTGTTTACGCCTACTCAGCAGAGATCAGATGGACAAAACTCATACTGCCAGCATAATCCAGCAGAATTCAACTGCTAGTTTGCCTCTGAAGCTAAACAGGGCAATAGCTACCAGTTGGCTCATTGGTAGCTACGGGAATTAGTCAGAGGTTTGCATACATTTGCAAAGCACTGTACAGTCTTCCAGAAGCATTCAAACCCTAATTTTTTAATTGTCTCAAATTACAAACAGTGCACTGATGTTTGATTGTTTTAATATATACAGGGTGAAGGCACTTAATTCAATGAGTGCAAAGTTAACATATACAATTGTTTAAGAAGAATTTCACATTGGTGATTTTGTATTTGATATGGAGTTGTAGGACCTACAGTATCTCACAAAAGTGAGTACACCCCTCACATTTTTGCAAATATTTGATTATATCTTTTCATGTGACAACACAAAAGAAATGACACTTTGCTACAATGTAAAGTAGTGAGTGTACAGCTTGTATAACAGTGTAAATTTGCTGTCCCCTCAAAATAACTCAACACACAGCCATGAATGTCTAGACCGCTGGCAACAAAAGTGAGTATACCCCTAAGTGAAAATGTCAAATTGGGCCCAATTAGCCATTTTCCCTCCCCAGTGTCATGTGACTCGTTAGTGTTACAAGGTCTCAGGTGCGAATGGGGAGCAGTTGTGTTAAATTTGATGTTATCGCTCTCACACTCCCTCATACTGATCACTGGAAGTTCAACATGGCACCTCATGGCAAAGAACTCTCTGAGGATCTGAAAAAAAGAATTGTTGCTCTACATAAAGATGGCCTAGACTATAAGAAGTTTGCCAAGATCCTGAAAATGAGCTGCAGCACGGTGGCCAAGACCATACAGCGGTTTAACAGGACAGGTTCCACTCAGAACAGGCCTCGCCATGGTCGACCAAAGAAGTTGAGTT